>SZWC01003373.1:43083-104518 GCA_023375785.1 Penium margaritaceum
TGTCAATGCGCCGGATAGCAACGGTCTAGAAAACGGGTCCCGACATGGGAGGCCGCCAACCGCTCTTGGTATTGCAACCAAGATAACATATCACCCTCAAACGAGGGATCCGCACTTTAGGTTTGTTTGGTTTGCAACCTCACGAAATCCTCATGTTGGTCTTTAGTGTCTACCTTTGGTTGGACACTCTGTGAGGAGTCTCAAAGGCAAGAACTATAAATGGATGCATGCAAGGTACATGCTTTTATACTTACAGAGCTTTGCTAAAGCTTCTGCTTGTAGTGGCTCCACTGGAGCCAACCTCAACCTACAGTCCTACTTGGCGCGTCCTTGGACCGCCAAGTGTCATCCTCAAGCCAGGCTCTAGTAAGCTTCCTAGAAGCTTCCTGTCCCAGTTTTGGCCACAAAGAAAATTGTGGCCGTCGCGGGGTTTGAACCCGCGATCTCTCGTTTGAGACTCCGGTGCCTATTCAACCATGCCAAAAAGGTATGGTTCCTATGATGAGCCACAGGGGACATACCCATTATGGGCAGTGCATTCCTGGCCCATCTCAGAACAGACCAAGGGGACATACTCCATAGAGCAATGCATGCCTTGTCTGTATGTGTAGCTAGCCATCTAGGCAGTGGACAAGGTGCATACTATTTCAACACATGTTGGGCGTTCCCAACCTCCTATGGTTGCATTCCATGAATGCTGCTTTGTAGGAATATGGTTCACATTTTCCGTGTTTAGGTGGTGCCCCCTGACACGTGTCGATCTGTGCGAGCTACCAGCTCGCTCCAATACTCGTTGACCACCCCTGTGGGCAACCGAGATTCGAGCTCCCATGAGTTACGTTCAGGTCCACACACATTCCAATGACCAAGGTATTCTCTAACAACCAGTGACTGGAGGGTGCGCACTCGGTGCTGGAGTAGACGAAGAACCTCGTATTCGCCGTCTGCAACAAGGGCTACTGGTGGTGGCTGAACGGTCCCTCTACCGTGTATGGAGCCAACAGGGCGAAAGCAACAATCGCTATGCCATTGGCCTGATGCGTGCAATAATGGGTAACGGCCCAATCCACTTTGCTAGAAGTTTTCGCGCCCCTGGCGACTTCAGCCAAAGATTCTTAGTGCTAAGCAGCACTTTGTCACCGATGTCAAACGAGACCTCACGTCGACCTTTCTTGGCATATGCCTTTTGTTGTTACAGAGCAGTTTGAAGATGACCCTTTGCCTCCTATAACAAGGAGTCTGTTCTGCTGTATTCCCACTCTTCACGAATTAAGAGGGTACCACTAACCACTGTTCAACACAAACAGTGTGAAATATGTAGACTCGCTCACCGAGTTATGCAACGCAAACTCTACCGGTTCTGGGAATTCATCCCAATCAGCCATGACAGGATCCACATACATGCAAATTATTTGTTTTAGAGTGCAGTTCATACGCTCTATTTTTCCTTCAGCTTGAGGGTGAAACACTATTGATATTTGCGACTCGTTGCCAAAGTACTCGTGTATCTTTTGCTAGGACTTACTTATAAAGTTTCTATCTTGATAGGTGATTATGCGCAACTACAAGCGGTGGTACTTAAAGACATCCTCAAAGGACCACAAGCGGTCTCCTTTGTGTTCACATCAGTGATTGTAGGAATGAAGTGTGTCATCTTCATCACATGATCCACAACCACTAGTATTTTGTCTTCAGAAGACCAGTAATGAAGTCCATGCTGACGCACTCCCATGGAGTCCCACGAATCAGAAGCTATTGGAGGAGTCCAGCAGGCTTCTTGTTAATAGACTTATTTCGAAGATATGAGTCGCATGTCATGCAATACTTACGGACATTGACACTCCATCCTGGCCAGGAATAGTGGTCTGAGAGTGTTTTTATAGTCTTTTAAGGTCCCACATGACTTGCGACCGGCGGGTCGTGGAACTAGGAGATAACCTTGATCAAAGGTCTACCGAGTCAGACACAACAACTTGTTCTCCGTGCCAAAAGATTCCTTTGGCTTTCACTAATCCGTACTTATCTAGATTTTGAGAGTCTTGAAACCAAGAATTCACATAGTATCCCATCCGGATTCTGTTGACAATATCATTGTAGTGGATAATCTCTCGAGGTGGTTGCCTGAGATGTGTAGGGGGCTTTGGTGTTTACACAGTTCTTGTCGCAATGGCCATAAAACACCCACCGGCATCGGTGGTTTCTTTAATTTCCATAGGTTGTTGGCTTAGTAGATTGGCCACATTGATAGGTCCTCGCTGATATTGGACAAGAATTGGCTCAGGTATTCGCTCCAATAATTGGCTCAGGTATTCACTCCAACGCGTCTGTTGTCTTGATAGGTTGGGTTACGTTTGGAAAAATACCAACGGGTTTTGGTCGGTCACGACCGTCACACCCCCTTCAGCACCCTCGAGGTAGCAACACTACATCTTGAAAGTGTGTAGTACCGCAAGGAGCTCTTCATCCCCAATCGTGTACTGCGTTTCTGTGGGGATGAGCTTGTGGCTCTCATATGCAACTCGGTGACCGTTCTGCATGAGGGCAACTCTGAGTCGTACTACCGATGCATCACATCGAACCTCCCATGGTTGCGATAGGTTGAGAAGCGCTAAGACGGAAACTGTATATAGAAGCTATTTGAATTTAAGAAAGGCATTCTTGTACTCAGATGTCCATTCCCAATGCACATCTTTTTGTGTGAGCCTAGTTAGCTGCACTACCGGGGTCGAATATCCTTGTACAAACCGTCAAAAATAGTTTGCAAGGCTGAAGAAAGACCGAATCTGCACAACATTTTCTGGGCGTGGCCACTCCACCACGGCTTGGACCTTTCGTGGGTCAACACAGATGTTGTCCTTGCTGATCATGTATCCAAGGTATTCAAGCTCATCTTTTGAAAACTTGCACATGGTCACTTTCGTATAGAACTTCTATTTCCGAAGGATTGCGAGGACTTCACGCAGATGTTCTATGTGCTCTTCCATTGATTTGGAGAAAATCAGGATGTCTTCGAGGTAAACCAAGACAAACTGACCGAGTTTCTTGGTGAACGTTTTGTTAATTTCTCCTTGGAAGGTTAGTGGGGTATTTGTAAGCCCGAAGCATAACACTCTGAATTGATAGTGTCCCATGTGCATTCAAAATGCAGTTTTGGACACATCATCTTCCGTGATTTAAATTTGATGGTACCCATGAGAGAAATCCAAGGACGAAAATACTTTTGCCCCTTGGAGTTGGTGAAACAGGTCCTCAACTTGTGGGTAGGGAAATCAATTTTTTCAACTTCAGCTTGTTCAATGCCTGGTAATCCACGCACATGCATAGACCATAGTCCTTTTTGTTCACAAAAAAGATCTACGTACCGTACAGTGAGCTACTTGACTCGATCCATCCCTTTGCAAGGTACTCTTTGATTTGGCGTTGGGTCCCTCGCGTTTTTGCTGGACTAAGGTGAAACATGGGTCTGAACGGAGGAGTCGCCTCTAGTTGCAACAAAATCGGGTGGCCCATGTGTCTTTTTGGTGGAAGCTCAGCCAGTGGGTCTTGGAATACATCCGAGAACTCCGCCAATAGAGATTTGATCTCTTGTGGCGTATCTTCCTTCATGTCTTCCTTCACTTTCTATAGCCTAGTCAAGAAGTATCGAAACCCTTGATGAATACGTCTTGTGACCTGTATCGCAGACAAGCTGGCATGGATTTAAAGTCAGATTGGTGAGAATGTTGTACTCGGAATCAGCGTAAAGCGATGCTGTCCCTTTCCAAGTATCAAGCACCTTGATTTAAAGCACATCACGGTCCTGTTTTGGTGGATCCAAGGATCGCCTTGCACCACATCATACAGGTTAAGAAGGTTAAGTACCTCCAACGTGACACTCGGTGTGTACCCTTGAATACAAATCCTTGTTTTTATAGGTATAGATCATAGGTATTGTACGCTTGTCACCGACGATAACTGCGCCATTTGATGGCTTGTACTTTAGGCCCACCCGTTGGATAAAGCCAAGGCTAACAATGGAGTCATCTCCTCCAGTATCAGTGAGTACGTTCACGGGAGCACCAGTTAGATGTCCTTTGAACTACATCGTCACGTTACCTCCACTCTTCTGAGTGAATAGGCTCGATGAAGGCAAGCTGAGTTTGTGATAAACACAAAATATGTACAATAGGCATCGCAAATCTTATGATTCACCTACTCGACTTCACATCTTGTGCACACGTGTGAATCCGGCTAGCACCTTCAAGTCTTTAACTTTGACTTGATCAAAATCGTTGACTAAAGGTACCGCGAATGTGATTGAACTCATCGCTTTGAGAGCGTTTGCTTCAATCACTGTGTCACACAAATCTTGCATAGTGGTCAGTGTCGCCACCATGAAGCATGTACGGTCATTCATTTAGTCAGGAGATGCAAGGTTTAGTGGGCAATGACGGTCAGCAAGTGAAGAATGAGGTTCAACAAGAGGAGAGAAAACAATAGAGAAATTTGAACTCGTAAAAAACTCATATTGTTTAACATCCTTGTCTGAAAACATGAACCCGCATTTGTGATCTAGTTTTACCCCTGTGTGGTCCCTATTAATGTCACTCAGGGGTGGGGAAAACCCGCACCACGGCCTTGCCCGTTTCCATGGCCAGGTCCATTGCGGAAACCACAGTCCTGTCCACGGCCTTGTCCGTGGCCTCTTGGGGCAACATCCCCTCGAGGTGCTACTGCTGCGGCTAATGCCGTGGCCTCTTGTCCACCACCTGCAACCTCAGGGCACTGAGCCCTAAAGTGGCCTGGCTGCATGTAGTTGTGGCGGAGTTTGTCGTGGAAGGCCGTGTTGTGACGCTCAAGCACGGCCTGCAGCTTGTCATTGTCGCAGCTGAGATTGTGGTTTGGGGTCTTGTACCTGCTAGTCTTCTTGACTAGAGGGTTTGCGGGCTACTTACCCTTGGCCCTGCCTCACTGCTCGGCTGCTCCTCCAGCCTCCGTAGCATCCATGCGCATATCTAGACCTTGCTGTGCACCCACGTTCAACCGTGCATCCGAGTAGAGCTTTGGGTTTGTTGAATACACTTCCTCATGAAGTCCCGCAACACCCTCCACCTTGTCCAAGCCTGGTAGATTGCCGTTGTGGTGGTCTTGTCCTTTTGCTTCTTGTTGGAAAGACCGTCAGGCAATTACTCCAGTAGCATGCACTCTGAGTACTTGAAAGTCTGAGTCCCATCGCCCTTGGTGAAGCTTTTGGCTTCCTCCACGATTGCGGTGAACTCTCTCAAGCAGGTTTCTAGCGAGCTACCCAGTTGCCTGAAATCCTTGATCTTGTGGAAGGCACGCTGCGCCTACTCGTGCTGGGTGCACTTCTTATACATGATCGCGCAAAAGGCCTCCTACGACATGGACTACCACTCGAGGTGCGGCTGTTGCACACCCCATTCCTTTACCACATACTTGAAGAGCTTGTCTTCAAGCCGCGTGGTGGCAAGGTTGCCCCACTGACTTAGTGGAGCCTTGTGGACACATAGAACGTGCTCCATGCAATTCAGCCAATCGGTCAGCTTGATGCCCTTCCGGAAGATCTCCACACTGTGGAGAAAGGACGTGTTCATGACTGGCCCCGAAATCGTCAAGATAGGCAAGTCGTCACTGCCACCGGTAGTGACATCAGCACCTGCTACGTGCTGTACTTGCTACTGTATCCGCACCTGGGTCACGCTCTACAACGCCTTGTCAAGATCATCGCATCGACGGCTTGCCTCATGGGCGGCCAGGCGCTGCAGTTTTCAATCACGATCGAGATCCGTGATGCTCTTTATCCTATTCAACACACTTTGACAAGGCAATCCTAAGACCAAGACCGTTTTGGATATTTCTCCCATCAGGTCTTGAGCCTGGACCTCTTGCCTTTTTCTTTTCTCAGTCTAAGGCATGGAGCCGTCACCCATGGTCACCCAGACATCGGCGGTTCATGACCCAGGAAACTTCGAAAAGTCATATCTCCTAATCCGACAGTTGGATCGGCCTGAAACTTGGACCGTAGCCAATTTGCCACCTGGTGAAGTCAGATTGTAGATCGGAGCAGGTATCTGGTAGCTTCTTAGAAATTTCTCCTGTGGACCTGAAACTGAGCCGGATGGCCCCTTTGCCAACAATCTCCCACTTTGCCGCAGTTAGAGTGGGATGAGTCCACATGCCTTCATGCAGAACTGTTGCTTCTCACGGCTCACTAGCTTAGTGCAGAAATCAGCGACCTGCTTGCTGGTTAGAGTAAACTCCAGCTTGATAGCACCCTAATGCACCATGTGTCTAATGAAATGATAGGCGATGTCGATATGTTTGGTCTGAGCATGGTGCTCGGGGTTCTTGCTGAGTGTGATTGTGCTCTCGTTGTCGACGCGCATGGGAACTCGAACTGCTACACTCCCACTCATCTCCACCATGAGACGCTGAAGCCAAACTGCTTCCTTGGCTCCAAAGTTGAGAGAGACGTACTCAGCTTCCGTGCTTGAGGTGGCCACGACCACCTGCCGCTTGCTGTACCAGCTGATGGCCCCGCCACTCATGAGGAACACATGTCCAGAGATGGAATTGTGGTCCTCAGGGTTTATAGCCCAATCTGCGCCTGTGTAGACGATGATGTTGTTTTTGTTGCCGTTGTAGGTGATGCCAATGTTGATGGTTCCAGCAAGGTAGCAGAAGATCCGCTTCACTGCCTTCTGGTGCTCAGGTCCGGGACTAGCCATGTGCTGGCTCACAGCGCTCACAGCCTGTGCGAGATCCAGCCTGGTTGCCACCATCAGGTACATGAGACTGCCGACGAAGCTTTGGTACTTCTGCCACTCAGTTGCATCTGCTTCTCCACTGAAGCTCATGAGGTACTGCCTAATCTATAGTGGCGTGCAGATTGATTTGGCCTCTGCCATGGCCAACCGTTGCAAGACATCGTTGACATAGCAACTTTGCTGTAGTGAGAGAGAGCGTGATTTGCAATCACGCATGTTCTGGATGCGGAGGAAATATGATGCATCTCCGAGATCAGACATCTGGAAGCGCTCCTGCATGGCCTCCTTGAACTCCTACACTGCAGACATGCTGTTGGAAAGGAGGAGCATGTCATCCACATAGACAATGATAATGGGAATCTCATGCCTATACTGCTAACAATAGACGCTATAGTCACACTCGTTGCGCTCAAACCCCATGCACTACAGCACCACATCCAATTTCTGGTTCCAAGCATGCGACGCTTGCATGAGGCCGTATAGCGACTTCTGCAGCTTGCAAACTAGGTGCTCCTGGCCATCCATGACGAACCCCTCCGGCTGCTCCATGTAGATTTCCTTCTCCAAGTCACCATTCAAGAATGTCATCTTGACATCCATGTGATGAATCTTGAATTCCTCAGCTGCTGCATAAGAGAGGAGCGTACACATAGAGGCAAACTTTGCAATAGGGGCAAAAACTTTTGTGTAGTCGATTCCATCCTGCATTGACTATACAGAAACGTTTGTCCCTATTGTAAAGTTTGCCTCTATGCGTACGCTCCTCTCTTATGCAGCAGCTGAGGACTTTGAGATTCATCACATGGATGTCTTGACGGCATTCTTGAATGGTTACATGGAGGAGGAAATCTACATGGAGCAGCCAGAGGGGTTTGTCATGGATGGTCAGGAGCACCTTGTTTGCAAGCTGCATAGGTCACTATACGGCCTCAAGCAAGCGTCGCATTCTTGGAACCAGAAATTGGATGTGGTGTTGTAGTGCATGGGGTTCGAGCGTAGCGAGTGTGAATACAGCGTCTATTTCTAGTAGCATGGGCATGAGATTCCCATGATCATTGTCTATGTGGATGACATACTCCTCCTTTCCAACAGCATGTCTGTAGTGCAGGAGTTCAAGGAGGCCATGCACAAGCGCTTCCAGATGTATGATCTCAGAGAGGCGTCATATTACCTCCGCATCCAGATCATGCGTGATTGCAAATCACGATCTCTCTCACTGCATCAGAGTCGTTATGTCAAGGATGTCTTGCTGCGGTTTGGCATGGCAAAGGCCAAACCCATCGGCACGCCGCTAGAGACGCGGTAATACCTCGTGAACTTCAGTGGAGAAGCGGATGCAGCTTAGCGGCAGAAGTACCATAGCGCCGTCGGCAGTCTCATGTACCTGATGGTGGAACTAGGCCTGACCTCGCACAGGCTATGAGCACTGTGAGCCAGTACATGGCTAATCGCGGACCTGAGCACCAGAAGACAGTGAAGCGGATCTTCCGCTACCTTGTCGGAACCATCAACATCCACATCACCTATAGCGGCAGCAACAACAACATCATCGGCTACACAAACGCACATTGGGCGTCAAACCCTGAGGACCGCAAGTCCATCTCTGGACATATGTTCGTCATGAATGAAGAGGACACCAGCTGGTGGAGCAATCGACGAATGGTCGTGGCCACCTCAAGCACAGAAGCTAAGTACGTCTCTCTCAGCTTTGGAGCCACGGAAGCTGTTTGGCTTCAACGTCTCATGGCGGAGATGAGTGGGAGTGCAGCAGTTTCAGTTCTCATGCGCGTCGACAACCAGAGCGCAATCGCACTCGCCAAGAACCCGGAGTACCATGCTCGCACCAAACACATCGACATCGCCTATCAGTTCATCACACACATGGTACAGGAGGGTGCAATCAAGCTGGAGTTTACTCCGACCAACAAGCAGGTCGCTGATTTCTACACTAAGCTAGTGACCCGTGAGAAGCAGCAGTTGCGCATGAAGGCATGTGGAATCAGCCCACGTTGACTGCGGCAAAGTGGGAGACTGTTGGGAAAGGGGCCATCCAGCTCAGTTTCAGGTCCACAGGAGTACGTTCCAGGAAAATACCAGATGCCTCCTCCGATCATCAATCTGACTTCACCATTATAAAGATCAGGTGGCAAATTGTCTACGGTCAAGGTTTGAGGCGGATCCAACGGCCCGATTGAGAGATATGAATTTTTGAAGTTTCTGGGGTCATGGACCGCCGATGTCTGGGTGACCATGGGTGATGGCTCCATGCCTTAGCCTGAGAAAAGAAAAAAGGCAAGAGGTCTAGGCTCAAGACCTGATGGGAGAAATATTCAAAAAGGTCCTTGGTCTTAGGATTGCCTTGTCAGGGTGTGCTGACTAGGATAAAAGTACCTATCCTTACGTTTTAGGTGAGGTGAGATCCTTGTGTGCTATCCATGGACACATGGCGATTCTCCATGGGATTGTGGGTTATGTGACCACTAGGAGTGAGCCATGAGAGTATTCTCTAGCTCTCTAGGTCGTGTGTGACTGGTCAGCCTGATTGCTAGGCTGGTTTCTTCTCTTTTGTGAGATTGTGGACTCTAGTGTGTGAGCCCTAGCCTCCATGGCTAAGTGGTGTGGCTTGTGAGAGGGCTGACTTGTCCAAGCTCTAGCTCTATATGTACTCCATCATTTTGAGTGATTCAACAACCATTGTGCAGCACAACTGATCCCCTTTCAGTCCCACATGCTCGTTGCTCTAAGGCTCCCTCTCTCCTCCAGATACAATACTAGCTAGAGTCATCAATGAAGGTGATAAAGTATCTCAAGCTGATGTTTGGCAGCATTTTGAATGGTCCACACATGTCGCTGTGCATGACATCCTGTGGTGCGAGTTGTGTTTTTGTTGAACGGATTACCTTGTACCTTGCTCAAAATGCCAGGCTCATTCTTTTATGCACTATTGTATATGCTACTACTTCTGTACATCATCAATGAAGAGGCCATGTGCCATGTAGCACATGTCATCTCCTTAATGACTGTGAGCACCGACTGTACCAATCTTTATTGCAAGAGCACTTGATCAGTGCCTCCTCCCTTGATCAGTGTAAGATTGATATGTCTAATGCTATGGGGATCATCTTAGTCTCTACAATATAGAGAATGACCTTGAGCTTTATCTCTAATACAATATTGTTACTGCTATCATTGCACACCACTACACCTTTCTTGTAAAATAGCAGCCCATGCTTATGGGTGAAGCGGATGACACTTAGGATATTGGTCAGGCTAGAGACATCGTATACATTTGAAATTGTACGTAACAACTTACCGTCCACCATAACTTCTACCTCCATGTTCCCTTGGCTAGGTACCGGCTTGACTTTTTTGTTTGTGACCTCTGTTGACTAGGAGGAATCCACCTTCTTGATCTTATTGACCACAAATTGACAAATTCCACCTTCTTGACCTTGGTGTGCTCATCGGCCCTAGAATCTAGGGACCGTCTGTTGGCCTTCTTGAGAAAGTAGTTCTTATTGCTGTTGAGGAGCAACCTACTCTTGGTATTTTTTTCACTGGCCTTTACCTCATTTGGGCACTCATTGGCCTTATAGCCCTCCTTGCCACAGTTGCGGTACGCACCTTTCTTGGATCCCTTATTGTTGCCACCCTTTCCATTGTTTCCTTTATCCCCGCTTCCGCTGCCACGCATTTTCATGACAAAGACCGATGAGGAAGAAGAGGAGTCCTAGTAGCTCCAGCGATATACCTAGTTGCACATGTACTCTGTAACTATATCACATGTGAGCGTGTCTCCAGACCATCCTCTTAGGACAGTAATAAGGGGATCACAAATGTTGGGTAGGACCATGAGGAAGGCCATTGCCTGCAATTGCGTGTATATCTCCCACTCCACGTCGTTGTTTTGTGAGGCAAGCGACTAGATCTACAGTATGGCGGACATGACATCATCTCCCTCCTCGATTTTTTCACTATGGTCAATTGTTTTATCGTAAATATTTTCTTCACAAGTGACTTGGATTAAAGGTTGTGCATAGTTTTGGCCAGGCTTTTCCTGCCAGCTTGTAGCCTTGGAAGTAACTTCACCACAGCTCAGCTATTCCAGATACCAGGCATATAAGAATATCCCAGTTCTTCTTTTCAAAGGTCTACTTCTCCGTGTCCGTAGTAGTCGCCTCTGTGAGTACTTCCTTTCCCAACATGATAACTAGCAGTCCGTTATACAAGAGGTACAGCTCAAATTACCACATTCATAGGCCAAAGCGTGAGCTGCCTGCTTACTTTTGAATGATCCGTGTTTCCCTATGTGCCATTTGCATGGCTTCTACTTCAACAGGTTCTCAAAACTTCACAAAGACATCCAAGATGACAATCCCGTGCACTACGAAAGCCTTAAATGTCAAAGACAATAAGATTTATAGGCCCATAATCCTTTGCTGTGAATTCCATGTATTGCGGTCCCGCCATTGATGTGGTCTTCTCTAGTCATTTACGTCTTTTGTTTTTGGTAAATTTCAGATGGAGCGTGAGATTTCTGGTTGCCTCTCATTATCTGAGGAGCATTTTTTTTAAATATGTATTTGTAGATAGAATAATGAAATTTTGCCATAGTATCTGTACATGAAAATAATCAGAACAGAAGAAAGGGCTAGTCATATGCTCTTCAATGGACTAGACTATGCGCGATTTGGCGAAGTGTAGCCCAAGTTATACTTGCCAAAACACAGGTCTCATCCACCACAGCAACACCTAATGTCTCCAAAACGTGCACACGCAGTGGAATCTCCCTGCATATATGAAGCACCCTTCTCAAAGCATAGATCCTATTGCACATGCTAAAGGGATCCCCCGCACTGTTTTGATGTACCTTCTCCAGTTTTGTGTCAAGTTTGGCAGTGGATGGGACAAGGTTTCAAACCTGTCCACGGACCTACGGTCAGAATTTGACAGTGACCTCAAGTAAACAGCCTGCACTACTGGATTTGGTGGATGTCATTCACCAGATGCCTCGGAAGTCTTCCTACATAAAATCCCTAGATGGACATTTTTTACTCGTTCCGGTCGATTTTTCACCGGAAGTCGAGTCACGGCCGGCTCTCAAAGCCGTCCCATGTACACCTTATTTGGAAGCTCATATCTCCCTTGTTACTTGTCCGATTCTGGTAAAACTCCTCTCCTCAGATTTAGCCACTTGTGAAATTTCAAAGACAATCATCCTTCTTATAATCCAAGCAATCATTGAGTCTTTAGATCGAACTTCAAAGAATTTCCTCTCTCTTGCGGCTTGTTGGCACCCCCCGGCACCGCACTTGGACATACGGAGGGGAAAAATTCCATCAATCACAAACCGAAGAATTTCCATCTCCTCCACGTAGATGATGTATTTCAATGTTTTGAGCTTGAGTTTGGTATGTTAGAGATTTGAGAAAGATTCATCTGGAGATTAGAGGAGTTCTTTGAAGTAATGTGTGGCAGCCAAGACATTGTCAATATAGCAGCTAATTACTGCTAGTAATTAGCTGCTATAGCAGCTAATTAGAAGGTAATGGAAGATGGCACGAAGATGTACCAAAATATCACATTGGCATTGCAGATGGCAAAATTCATACGTATAAATGCATAGACCCTTTTAAAACTGACAAAGGACATCTTGGAGATGGAATAGGGGTGCATCAGGATCGCATGGAATGTAGAGTTGACTTTTACCTTTGCAAACCAACTATGACCTTTATGTCTTTCCTGGATATCGACAAAGAGTGATATTGGGTATGCATCTTCCTCGCTGACACGGTACAGATTGAAAAAACCCATATGGATTCGCTTGGTCAAAACTGGCTTCCTACAATGATGAGATTCGCTGTCCAAGGACTGCTAATAAGGACGATGACTCTCTCCTCCTTTAACTCTTTGAGATCATCCACGACAATTTACTTCTGATCATGGAGGATGTAATGAACCTTCTGCTTCATGGCTGGAGGTCGTCTATGTTGATAACATGGTATGCATTTACCGGACCAATCTCAGATGTCTCGCCAGTGCAGACCTCCAAATTCTGATGGAGCAGTTTCCACACTTGTTGGCATCACTGTGGTGTCAGCAAATCATGAAGCATGTAGTCAAAGAGGGATCCACAGGAGGTTTTTGTGGGAATAGATCTCATCTTCCTTGTATCAGTACTCCATGCTAGATTCTCCTTGTTACTAGTTTTTGAGAAATGTTGCATGGATACCAAGCACCATACAAGCTAGGTCTGCTTCTACTACGTACTTGTTCCATTTGGTAAATACCTCTAGCCCCGTATCAAGGAAACTTTCTCATACTTGTGGATGTTCAACATTTTCTGCACTCGGATATAAGGCAACTGCACCTTATTTGTGAATATCTTGGGTTCTTGGCACAGTAACGGTGATAACAGAGGATGATGAGCCTGTGCATCATCCCTCTGTGCCTCCTGGTGAGGGATTTCTGATGCGTTTGTGATGGAGAGTTCATTACGTAAAGCCAGTATGATCAATGCGTATTCTTTGTCACCTTCTGTTGATACCAGTTGTATGACTCCCAGGCTAAGCCTGGATAAGGTAGTCAGTTTTTATTATCATGTCGTAGGTACGAGCATGAATCACTTGTATGGTAAGGGATTTGTATAGCATTCTTGTACTAGGAGGTTATGGACCTCTCTTTCCTCTCCATGAAAGCCGCTGATGTATTGCTAAAGATGTCACGAATAGGGAGTACTCGGTTTGCCTAGCCTGCCATGGCAAGGACACAAAGAGCATTAGTGGTATATGTTACACCCCTGTCGACAATGATGATGAACTTTCAGCCCATGATCTATACGTTGTAGTATATCACCTCATAGTACATATCGTCTTCGTGCGATGGCTCCAATGCTTGGAGAGTCCATTCCAGATCAATTTTATAAAAGGAAATGTGAGCCGCAGGATCAGTCTTAATCTTTTGCGTATTACGTATACCCATGGGTGCCATCTGTTTGGAGTGGAATTGAATCCCCACAGGGACAAGGAAATGGTCAGCCTCGCAAAAGTGAAAATTGAGTACTTCCACAATCTTTGAGTGGACTTGTAGGTACTCAAGAAAGGAGACGGTGGCGACTAACTGTAAGAGAAGGATCTCTACCAGATGTCTAGGAACATTGGAAGAGGGAGGATGTGAAAACAGGGACACCGATAGAGCTGTTGAGACTGTGTGGGATAGAAGAACTGTTGGACTCATAGACTTGGCTGACTGTATACCCTGTCGTTGTGTACCACCTACTACTACTACCTCTCGATCAGCACGTGGATCCACGGAACATATAGTAACTGCTTTGTGGAGAATGGCATCTTAGAGTTCATCATATTGCCAGATTCCTTGTTTTATGTCCATTGTTTCAAGTAGTGTCTATCTCACAAATCCAGCCGCCCGTACGACATCAATCTCTTATAATTCCTCCTAAGTTAGTCCCTGTTCTCTTGCTTTATCATCTTCAATCATAATGCCTAATTGCACATCCCACGCTCCTATGGCCTTGGCTCCTTGAGCTTCTTGGTTGGGTATGGGGGCTGGCAAAAGAGGTCCTTCTGGGTGTGGCAATACTGCCACGTCGACCACCTGTGGATTGGGATCTCTATGCGGATGCTGGTTTGGGCATGGTTGACCATTCAATTGCAGATTCCGCTCTGTATCATATTGGCACCAGTATTCTGCTAGGTGCTGGGTAAGAGGAGCCTGGTCCCTATGGCGCAGTGGATACTATACTTGGAGATGTTCAAGAGTTTCGTAAGTACCGCTTATGATTGGTATGTACCGCTGCACCCCTAGCGACCACTGCCACTACTAGCATTATCAATTGCTTTGTGGTATGGATCTGCTCATACTGGTCTATAGGATCAGTTGCTACCTCTTGCAGACTTCCGTACTTCTGTGGATGCACATGTATACCAATCTCATCAGGAAACATGCACATCAGGTTCTACAAAAGGATCCACAATGGTATGTCCTCTCCCTTTAAAATCTTGGTAACGCTGAAGATCATGTACGATCTTCATCCTGGGGAACACAGGTGCAGGACCAAGACCTTTCATCCTATAGGCAGCCTGAAGGATTGCATTGGCCTCCTTAACGGCCTCCATTGAAGAAGACGCAATCAGGAGGTCATCCACATAGACCACAATGGCGGTGAAGCTCTTAGCTTCCGTTTGAGAATGAGGCATGGATTTTCGTCATTCTGAACGTAGTCGGCACATGTTAGTGTGCAAGTGATCTCCAGGCTCGAGCACAGGGATGACTGCTTCAGGCGTCCTGCCGTTCTCTGTACCTACGTTTGGCCGCACTTTTCAACCCAAGTCTTAAATGAGCACCTCGTTCACTCGTGAGTCTAGTCGGCATCTCAGATCGCATTCCTCAAGGGATTTTGCAGCCATGTGTATCGACATCTAGACGCCCCACACCCAACATTAAGAGTGGTGATCCTGGCATAGAGGCCCTTGGGCTTGGTGTCCACATGGCCTATACAAAGCTGTATTAAATTTTCTTAGCAGGCCACGAGCTAATCTCCTGTGACGTGTCGATTGTGTACCATGTTGCAACCGACCTTGTTACAGTTTGACCCACACAAAATGCGTGTGTTCTGGCCAACCTCAGTTCTTCCCTGAAGTTGCCTCACCCGGACATATTAAAGGAGGTACTCTTTGCACAAGATGTGGGATTTGGACAGATGGCCTGTGAGGATGTGCTTTGCGCCATTGGAGAGCATGATGTCTATGAGAATGTTAACCTTGCGCCTAGGCTGAAGACAAGACAAGCCAAATGGATCTTTCACAAGAAGGTGCAGCCAGATGGCCCTTTAGATTTCCTGATTGACGGCCAAGGGAGTCTTATAGGTTGAGACAACACCTTTGTACCTTGTGGGCTACATGACTACGACCTGTGCTCTATTTGGTGTTCTGGCAAAACACAACTAGGAGCTGTACAAGATGTTGTTCCTCCATTGCAATCCGGACGAGGAGGTCTACTTGGTACATCAACCCGCATTCGACGTCAATGAAGAAATCTTATGCTTGCACAAGGCCTTACATAGCCTTGAAAAAATCTTAGCGGTGTCGAAACATGCAAGCTTTGTATACAGTGGCACCAAACTGTCTGACTGACAACTGCACACTTCACATCCATCTTGGTTATGTAGATTCCCTCTTGATAGAGTCTTCCTTGACAGAGGCCATGGAAGAGGCCAAGGCGATTCTTCAGACTGCTTACGAGATGAAGGACCACAGGTTTAGAATTTACTTCCACGGATGGAGATCATGGGTGGCTGCCGACACCGAACACTCGTGCTTCATTAGAAGAGCTGTCTGATTTGTGGAGACGGTTTGGAGATTTACAGGGGACAGTTCCTACAACCTCCACTCCTACAATATTAGAATAGGGAGTTACCCTGAGGGTGGATAGTGCAGCATATCAGGAGGAGACAATGGATGTGACCTTGTACGTGCACATCATTCGCTCTCTCATATATCTGGCCATGACCACTCAATCCTACATGGCCTTTTCCATCAATCTCCTCTTCGAGCTCTCACAGAGTGCACAGGCAAGATTCGTGCATACATCTGTGCAAACACTATGGTACGTAAACTACACACCGTATCTTGGGCTATGTCTTCAATTGGCAGCACTTAGTGATGGTTGACAGATATGCAGACACGGACTGGGCCCGGAATCATAATGGAAGGTGTTGGACAGGCTGAATCTTTTAATTGTCGGCAGTGCTATGTCATGAAATAGTGGAAAGGAGGGCTGTATCACAAGTAGCTCATTAGGAGCAAAGTATGTTGTACAATGAATGTGGGTTGCACAGATGCCGTGGTTGTAGCACTTGTTTTCTGAGTTCTGTCAGCCATTACCATTCATCGTTGTGCATTATGACAACCGGAGTGCTCTTGTAACAAACTCCAGTGTGTTTCATTAAGGCACAACGTACATTGTTGTTGAGGACTGATTTGTACGTGAATTTGTGGAGCGATTAGTACTATAAGTCACTTGGATCAGCACGGACCTGTAGCAGGCTGCTTCCTGACCAAGGCACTGGCGCGTGGAAAGTTTGGAGTGGCCATTCGGTATATCGGGCTTCGCCCCTTATCCGATGATGCCTTAAAGTGGTCTCTGTGTGTAAGTGTGTGTGTGTGTGTGTGTGTGTGTGTGTGTGTGTGTGTGTGTGTGTGTGTGTGTGTGTGTGTGCGCNGGTATATCGGGCTTCGCCCCTTATCCGATGATGCCTTAAAGTGGTCTCTGTGTGTAAGTGTGTGTGTGTGTGTGTGTGTGTGTGTGTTGTTCTTGTTGAGCATCACATTGCACACTCATGTCATTTGTGCACGTGTATAGACATGCACACGAATCGGGTCATGGGGGAGTGTTGTGATGTGATTCATTCTCGCTTAGTTTTATATCTTACTGGTACTACTTGGTCGTGTCCATGCCCGTGTAGATCTCTGATGCAGACTAAACTGGCATAGGAGCGTGGCCGTTCGGTCATCTATCCACCTACACCTGCAAGAGAGTTGTTGCCACGTGGCGGAGACATATTTTTTTCAGCCTAATTCTGCTATACCCACTGTTACGGCCTCCAAATTTTCCGCTGGCCATTTCTCGAACTTTTGGACACGGTACTCACTTCATTCAAAAGATGCGTGCTGTAACCACTTTTATCAAATCGCCTGAGATCATTCATGCCGTACCCACCAGTTGCAGACAAATTAGTTCGACAGTGGGTATCTGACAAATCATTTTTTACTTTTGAGCGAATTAAGTCACCATTTCTACAACTCACAAAATGAAGCCCGAATCAAGTGCATTTTGAATGACTTGCATCGAAGCACAAGTTCTGACAGAACAAATGTGTGGAAAAGTGATCACTTGTTCTCCACTTTCTTTGACCCTTTGAACATGGGGCTTGAACTTCGGACGAACGCCGTAAAAATGACATCATTCACATGCAAAAACAGACGTCACATAGTCTCATTGCCGAACATGTAGCAGCAACACCAAACGTGCCAAGATGTTGCGTGTTCCTGTCGTTGCCGTCAACCTTGTCAACACCCGAACGGACTCTAATTGTAGCATATCTTGATCATGCAATGTGTTGCCCAGTGGACGTTGCAATTTGTCGTCCACATGGCAACGGCACCAACTGGCAGATATTTCAAGGACAGACCACATGTTTTCAACATCGTTCGCTCGATGTTAACGTGCCTCCCCTCATTGGTGGTTTTGACCCATTTGCATGATAGGATTAATAGTTTTCTTCCCCCTCTGTACGTGTTCACACTCCATGCATGGTCTGCGATGGTTGTCGTCAAGGTAGGTAAGCCAACCGCCATGCGATGTGGACGTTCTATCTCGTCGTCTGCAGGGGTCGTGACCATTGAGCCATTGTTGATGTGTACTCGACATGTCCTTCCAATGTCGCCGCTTCGTCGCAATGGGCCTCTGTCTCCGGGATGGCTCTCCTCCTCGCACTAACAATGGGTGGGTTTGCAAAGTGCAGATGGTGGGTAGGATGCATGTTACAACGCATGCCATATATTGTTATACCCACTTTTGGCCAATTTTTACGTAATTGGAGGCGACTATCTGGACGACGAGGACGACGATCCTCCAGAGGTCTCGTCTCCCGGTACCACCCTGAGTCCTCCTTCCTTTGGACCGATTGGGAGAAGCACGAGTGGAACTATCACGTCAATGTTGTGGAATGCATGACTCCGCACTCTCCAAACCTTATTGAAGAGTGCACGATGCAACTTGGAGGAACTCAACGTGTCCGTCCGCTTTGTGGTTACCGTGCGTATGGGTTGAACCCACTTTGTTTATAGAAATGGCGTGGCATCCGGCGGGGTTGGACCTCCTACTATGTCTAAGTACGCTGTCCGCTTGCCATCTCACACCAGGTTTTCTTGTGTACTTTTTCCCTATATGTGCCAGAATTTCTTTCCCTACATGTCTTCTTTATAGGGTCGTCTGATGAGGAAACTCCCCCCCCCCTCCCCCATCGGAGAGGACCGGTAAAGATGTGGAAGCCGCTCCTGCTCATGCACACGAACACACGGCAAGATGCACGGATTTCCTAGGTGGCCGAGCCTTTTGCAACAGGGAGGCCTGTCGTGAAGCTGTCCAAGACTACGCTATCCACCGCAACATGTCGGTCTCCTGGGTCCACAGTGAGCCAACTCGCCAAGAAGTCCACTACTGACTGTGGAAGACCGCGGGCTGTCCATGGCTCCTGACGACGCGTTATGAGCGCAAGCACCACAAAATTACCGTGATCAAGTTTGTGGATGGCCACAAGTGCTCCCCTACCACCAAGAAGGGTGATGAGGCGCGACGGAAAGCATGGGTTCTTCGGCACATCGAGCAGACCATCAAGAAAAGCCGTCGACCGACACAAAGGCGCTATAGCAGATTGTTGAGGCACGAACAGGGAAGAAAGTGTACTATCCGGTGGTGTACCAAGAAAAAAAGGCGGCCCACGAGAACCTCATGGGGGAGAAGACCCTTTCGTGGTCCCTCTTCCTAGCCTACATAGCAGAGGTAAGTAAATTTAATCACAAATCCTATGTCTCACTGTTGTACGCATTTGTGAAAGATCCTTGTGTTAAACAATGAGCAACGCGGTGGAGTCATCGAATGCCCGTATCATGGAGCTCCGCCATCTGTACCCCTTTCACTGCTTTCCCTAGCTTTGCGGGTGGGTGCAGAAGTTTTTTGCGGAACGGCGGAAGCTGACGCATGACTGAGAACCATGTTTGCTTCCTTTGCAGACGTAAAGGTAAAGAAATATATGCAGAAGGCGAGGGAGTATGACATTATCCCCACAAGACCACTCTCTGGGACTGTCTTGGGTCCCAAGAGTCTGTCCGGGCGAGAGGTGGACTGCAACGCCAAGAAGTGCAGCTGCGGCTAGTGGGCCGAGTACGGGTTCTCGTGTCAACACGCAGTCAGCATTCTGCTTGATGCAGGTGTCCACCATGAGATGTACATCGACATTCACCTGAAAAAAAAATTGTGGAAGAGGACCTACTATTACCCCATGCCCGGGGTGAATCTCCGCGAGGTGCAATACACAGAGAAGGGGTGGGACTCGCCGGGCAAGAAGCCGGCCAAAGTCCAAGCGGAAGGTCCGGTATGAGCGTCGCAAGAGGAACCGCATCTGTAGCCATTGCGGGCTAGCTGGACATGGCCCATGGAAATGCACAAACCCACTTGTCCTCTCCCCTGCTAATGTTGCAGCAGCTCGTGCTAGACAGCTTGCTTCAGGATGCGAGGTGCGAGGTGATGGTGGACGAGGCCCTAGACAGCCTAGAGAATCAACAGGTGATGACGTAGGTGGAAGTGATGTAGCGGGTTTGGCAGCAGCAGCAGTAGCAGCAGCCATGGCAGGTGATGATGCAGCTGGGAGTGATGCAGCGGGTGAGGCAGCAGCAGCCACAACAGGTGATGATGCCGCTGGAAGTGATGCAGTGGGTGAGGCAGCAGAAGCAGCAACCAAAGCAAGTGATGATGTAGCTGGAAGTGATGCAGCGGGTGAGACAGTAGCACCAGCAGGCACAGCAGGTGATGATGCAGTGATACAGCAGGTGAAGCAGCAGACCCCGCGGTCTCTTCCCAAGTTGATAACCTTGGGAGTCCAGCGGGGACAGAAAACAACACAACAGACAACGTTTTATCGTCATCGGGCTGGTTAGATGAGGAAAGTGCCTCAGACTATGTCACAGCTGAGACTGAAGAGTGGGAGTCAAATGACGGCTCCTCCCTCACAGACTCCTCCGGGGACAAGGAACTACCGTGACACAAACAAAAGCACAAAAGCCGTTCTGTCTGAGAATAGGTAATTTTGTCATCCTCGAAATGCATTCATGGCCGATGGTGCATATGTGTTGATTTCCATACCCTAAATTATACTTTGTCTTATTTCTGTTTTATGTGCAGGTGAGGCAGATCCATGTCTTGCTCAAGAAGGTGGTCAAACGGAAACCAAGGCTCAAATTACACCGGCACAGGGCTAGATCACATGTGGCCCACGACGGATGAAGGATGAAGGACGGTGAAGGATGTCATCTGTTGCAAGATAACCAATCTCAAACTAGGAAAGATAGAGGTCGAGGAGGCCAGATATCAAGAGACCAACCCATGTACGGGCATGTGTGCATCCCCCTTTGGGAAGAATTTCATGATTCATGCCAAGAGTTCAGTGAAGGGGTTGAGTATCCTCTCTTGTGAGGTCATACTTTTTGTGCACGGCGTACCCGTGTACGTTCAATTGTGGATTAGTACATGTGATTTAGCACCTATGATTTAGCACGATGATTTCAAAGTTGATTTCAAATTCATGTACTTCTCCAATAGCTCTTATGCTTGCTGCTCCTTATCCCTGATTGAAAACCATGGAACATTGGTCATTAATAGCTCATTACTTTGTTTTGTGTTTCGGCCACAACCTGGCAATACACTGTGCAATAGGGCTTCAATTAAGCTCACTAGAATAGTTTATGCATTATGCAGACTTGAGTGTAAAGGTCAGACTAAATGAAGTAGGATGGTGGTGCTGAGTGTAGAGGAAAACGCACACGGAACATGGAGAAGTAGTACAAATTGAGTATATTTATCCATTATTCAATGACACAGGATATGAGTGGACACATAATGGACGACATATTGAATTAAAATGACACATGCCTACTATCTGGCACACAAAGGGCTGGAATGACACATAATTAGTGGTCACACCCTTCATGAATTTGCATATACATATTCCACAAATCCAGTATCTTCCACACTCAAGGCTGGAAAGATACAATTTTAGTGAATACGGAATGAATGAATTCGACATCAAATATCACACATGGCTGCTATCTGCCACACAAGGGGCTTGAATGACACATAATTAGTGGTCACATCCTTCATGGATTTGTACATAAATATACCACATGTCCACTATCTGCCACACTTGAGGTTGGAAGGATAGAATTTTAGTGGACACATAATTAATGCCACTATAAGGGCAGGCAGGATTGGAATTCAGTGGACACATGAAGAATGTATTCATGAATAAATATTATGCATGCCCACTATCTGCCACACTAAGGGCTGGATGGCTGTGTGTACAGCCACGGCTGCCACGGATCAGGAGTGTTAGGCCGACGCGGAGTGGGCATACGCTTGTCCATGATCCAAACCATGATCTTTGGTTCAGGAGGCGTGGATGTCCATGATGGCATCCCATTCCGCGTTACCCAATCATCGAAATCAGCCTTAATGGTGGCCCATGCAGTTGCGGCTTCCCGCAGATGCAACATGGCTGCTCTCTGCAATGTTTCCTCTCCACCCCACGCACCGACTTGATCCCATTCGGAACTCCACTCCTAAGGTCGTTGGGATCCATGTTTGTGCGATGGATTAGCTCTACCTATGGCGAGGCAATAGACGTCGATGTCCAGATTTTATGTGTCGCACGGGCCCCGCATGCGGAAACGATGGCAGTGCGCACCATTATGTTTGACAGGTGAATCACATAAAAACGAGCGGTTTGAGATTGTTTTTTGTAGAGTATATGTGGCAACATGAGGCGAGTCACACGACGCGCGACAATCGATGTGGGCTGGATGACCAGACCGGGCCCACCCTCGCACTCGTTCATAATGGGTTGTATGCAAACGTTAGAGGTCTCTAGGTTTTAGTTGTGTCACTTATTCAACGTATGACATTTGGGGTCAATGATGTTTTCTACAGTTTAGGTCGTGATCTTTGATTGCACAGAAAATATGCCTATGGTGGATGGTGCTTGCTAGAGGCAAACTAGCGGTGCTCAATCATTGGACACTAGGGAGAGTCACATATGCACAGGACCAATGGTAGCTCTTAATGACAATGTCGCCAAGTCAAAGTGAAATTTCGTAAATGTGTGGTCTACTGGCATTGTCAACTGCCACGCTGTCCTTGTAGCGCGAGGCTACAATGGGGTCCTGTTTTGATGCTATCGTGTTACTTTGGCCACTGTGAAAAGTGGGTATGCAAAGAATTACATTGTTCCCCATACGATTTTTGGCTTGGTGGACATCCAAAGTATTAGTACTAGTATTTTATGCCTTTTTTGGTTGTTATAGTTATTTTTCTGTCAAAGTGGTAGTCCTATTCTTTTTCTGTGTTAATTTAGTATGGTGTACATTAGTTGCAACGACAGTGGGTATGCAGCAAAAGTACCATTTTTTATATAGTTTTTTGCATTTGTTTCTCAGTGAACAGGACATAGGCCTATGTTCTTGCACTGCTTGTCCACGAACCACTGTCTAACTGAGGCATGTGTCCAATCGTTATGTTTGGCTCAAAATCATGCATCCTTAATATGAGATGGTGCCTCATTTGGAGGTGTTTGCTGGAAGGTACGGCAAAAATAATGGTCTTTGGGCCGGTTTAAGATAAACTCACTCATCGTAGCGTGCAACATGACAGGTGCTTGCGTGAGATTTTCATCCCTCTTTTCAGTAAGGTTGCTTTGGAGATTGTCATTGCCTCCATAACCATAATCTTCCTCATATTGTGTGTGCCGTGATAAACTACGTGATCGGTGACAAAGCTGTGTTACCATGTGAGCAAAAACAGTGTTTGGAAGATTCCGAGTAATTCCCCAAGGGGTTAAAAATCAAAGAGTCACAAAGAATCCTGATAACAGAGGTTTATTCCATCTCCATGCTCAAGACAAACCATTCATCATTGTTTCTTCTTGCGTTTGAAGGTCTCTCACATTATTTCCTTCATGAAATTTCTTATAATTCCATTTTAATCTACATCGGAACCTAAAATATATACAAATGAACGCAACATGGTTTTTCATCAGATGATCTTCATTCCCTGGGCGTAAGAGGAAGGACAAGCAAAATCGTAGGCTTCTCGAACACCATAAATTACTTAAACATTTAATTAAGAAATACAAGAATTTATGTATCGTACTTAATTTCTTTTTATAGGGGAAAGGGGATACAAAGTAATGTTTGCTATATTGTTTTAAGAACTTCCAATGCTTTCGTCTTTCACACTTACAATGAGAGATATCGGATTCCAAATTCCAAATATATCTTTATATGTACCTTCTAACAAAATCTAGATCTCAATGCATCATAGAAACTAATTTGTTGTTCTGGGCTTAGCCCCATTGCTTGTCTAGGTGCTGAGGTAGCCTCTTCTCTTTCGTCCTGAAAACGTTTCTTATCCCGTCGAAGGATAAATTGACCTTGGGGCCCGGGTTCTTAGGTAGTCCCAACGCGAGGACCCGCATTGCTGAATCCATCAGCACCGGAGCCTGTGTTCAGGCGGCGGTCAATGAAAAAGCCCGCATGGTGCCGGCACGACACGAGATAGCCGGCCCGCTACCGGGCTGGCCATCTCAGGTGACTCCTTGCCAGTATAATGCGCCGGGAAACGGATTCGACAATTTCGTGAAAGTCTGAACCGTGCGGTATGGAAGGATAACATCGTTGGAACCTGTTTTGTTGACACATTTTTCTTTTCTGAGTATGTAGGCTATTAAACAAGTCCAATTCCGTTCGTCGAACTGTTCGCTACTTACCGACTGTCACGGGCGAACGCTGGCCTTCGATGTTGCCGACGGGCCGTAAGCTTGTCGAAGTTTGCCGACGAGGCCCTCTGGTTGGTCAGATCAGCCGGCAGGGCCGAAGGGTTGGTCAGATGTTGAAACGGGTCCCTGGGACAAATCGCGCAACCAACCAGGGCTCCGAGGTCGAAGTGCCCCCCGTCGAAATCTGTTACTAGTCCGGGCTGTGGCGCAGAGCTTTCGTTTGCGTTGCTGTGCGCGCTCCGTGCTGGTGCGTCCCGTCCGCAGGCCGCGTGGCCCATCCTGCGTAGTGTGTCACTTCCGTCCTTTTTTTCCCTTACCGTCAGCGTTCCGCGTCATTCCCTCACTCCCCCATCGGAAAGAAGAAAAGGAAGGCAGAGAGTTCACACTTTTACCGCTATTGTCGGAGTGAGCTGGACAGACAGGCCACACGCGACGCGAGGTTCCGCGCCATCCGGTGGTCCCAGACACGTCAGGCGGCGTAGGCCGGCTAAGGGCTGTGGGTCGCTCTCCAGCGGGGACACTCGTAAGTGCCACGGAGGAGGTGGACGCATGCTGTTGCTGCTGCCCACCGGAAGAGGCCTGAAAAAGACGACGCTTTCGGTCCGAAAGTGTCGGCGTTTTCTCTTTTTGAAGGCATGTCGCAAACGTTTCGGGAGATGCTTCAACGGCCTGGCAATTCTGGGCTGTCATGGCGGCCTGCCTCCTTTCAGCTGGCCCATCGTTTTCCTTTCGTTTCGTTTTCATACCTAGGGGTTTGAACACCTCGAAGCGAAAGTGGGTTTGTAGTCGCAAACCTACTGTCGCTTAGGGCAGACCGCGTCACAACCCCGCCTGTTCCGATGTTGTGCCGTCGAATACTCCATATGGACAAAAACCTGACCCCACAAACTTAGACTCCGCATTACATTCACGAATGTGGCAGGGCTGCAATTTTTGCGGTTTGCGATGTAAACGGGCAGCGTGTATTGTGCACGTTCTTAATCGCAAGGCCTGAACTTCCAATGTAGGTTTTAGATCCAAAAGAGTGGCAGCTCCCAGTTGCAGCTCCCACTGGCAGCTCCGACTAGCAGCTCCCACCACTCTCAATGCGACATCCACCCGCAGTGGCGTACACTGATCCGTACTTCACGCTGCTACCCCTCCTGCTCACGTCACGTCGCTGACGTCGCCGACGGTAGCGGGACAGCACATCCCTTGCCCTCCGTGCCTCTTCCCCTCCGACAGCAGCGGCAAGGATTCTTGGCCTGCGTGACACCTCCAACGTTGTTCAGTCTGTGCTTACCATCAGACTACACGCGCTTGAGCCATCACTCCGGTTTCCCAAAGCAGCGAGTCCGATTGCCATAGCTCCCACCGCCATGGCCCCATTCGCGTCGAGCCACCTGCATGGTGTCCAGGAAGCTTCGCTGGAAAGCACCAAAGACGATTCTGTGCAGTATTCGTCCACACAGTTTGTCAGCCAATCGTCTGAACTCCCCAACTCCAAGGAGGCAGCGGAGCGGCCAATGAGCGGCCAGCAGGTATGTTGCTGCTCTCTTACATTGCTAAATCGTTCCCCCCCTACAATTTTCATCCATCCCACATGAGCTATATATTCTCCGTGTCTGCAGGATTCCTGGTGCAAGGAGCTCTTCAAAAATTTAAAACGTTCACTGTGAATTAGACTAGAACCTCTTGTACTTCTGGCGCATTTCGTTGATCTTCTTTCTTTCTTCAATGGGTTCTTCGTAGGGGGCTTAGGAACCTTGAATCTGGAACCTTTTTTATGTTGACCCTTACAATTCTGTTCCATTACGGTTTGGTGCTTGTTCTCGTCCGCAGAGCTCAGACCTGAAGGACCACGTCGACAACATGATTTCATGGATGGAGCAGTTTCGCGAGCAGGTCAGGAAAGAGAAGGAGAGGTTCAAGGAGAGGATGGCCATGATCGCCCAGGCTAGAAGAGAGGGGGAGGAGAGGGTGAGGCAAGAGAGGTTGAAGAGGGAACGTGAGGAGAAGCTGAGGCAAGAGGAAGAGAAGACACGCAAAGAGATGCTTGAGAAGGTCAAAGAGGCAGAACGTGAGAAGGAAAGACTCGAGCGCGAGGAGATGCAGAGGGAGACGGAGAGGCAGGCAGTGGTGGAGAAGAACAAGAAGGCTGCGGAGAAGTTGAAGGAAGAGCTTGAGAAAATCTTGTTGGAGGAGGATGAGCGGAGTGCAGTGAAGGGAGAGGAGGTGACAGAACGAGAGCATCGTTGCTTGGATGTGCTCCAAGCATTGGATGAGGCGGGGGAGGAGTACAGTGAAGAACATTACATCTATGTATGCAGTGTTGACCGCATAGACGCGGACGGATTGGAGGTAGAGGTTGTGGAGGAGGAGCAAGACGAGGAGGAGGAGAGTGAGGATGAGGAGGAGGTACCCCTGGTCAGGCGTGCAGAGGAGCATGTACTTCTTCTGGCGCTGGACCTTGAAGGCGAGAAGTATGCTGAGGAGGATTACATCTACATGTACGTGCAAATCCAATGGAGGACGGGAAGGAGGAAGCAGGCGAGGTGTTGCTTGACGCAGTTGAGCATGCAAGGGAGGAGAACACGGAGGAGCAGTACGTCCACCATTCGGATGGTTTGGAACCAAATGGAGTGGAGGAGGAAACCTCTCAGGAGGATCAGCACGAGGAATCGCCAGAGAATACGCGGATGCAGAATTCAATTGCGAAGGAGGTGCACGACGCGATGTTTCTTGACGCGCTTGACCAGGATGGGGAAGAGTGCACAGAGGACGACTATATTTACGTGTGCAGACTTCCTGGAGAAATTGGGGAGCTGAATGGGACAACAGCAGAGGGAGAGGAGGTTGAGGGTTGCACTGAAGAGCAGCTTGATTCTCTACGTGCTGGAAACAGTGCGAGCTGCAATCCTCACACGATCAGTGGAAGGCTGCTGCTGGAGATGGCTGCCGCTGATAGCAATCTCAGCCGCATCCTCTTGCTGCTGGGCTGGAAATTGCTACTGCCGGCAGCGATGTCCAACTCAGCAGTGCAGTGGGCGGATTTGGTGCTGCTATGAGCATCGCCATGCCTATAGGACGAGTGCAGCAGATGGTGGACGATGGATTGCTGCTGGACGAGTTGCTAGAGAGTGGTGAATACTCTGACGATGACTTCATCTACTTGTGGAGCCATGGGCTTTCAGATGAACACAAGGCGTTAGAGCAGCCTTGCCAGGTTGCTCGTAGGACTAGCCTTGTTTCTGATGCAAATGTGTAGAGGCACATCTGTTATGCTTGTCAATGAGATTCATTGGTTCAATTCTGAATGAATATTAGTTTCATGTTCTCCTTGTCCTCAACTCTCTTTGTTCCCGAGATAAAGTCTGCATCATTGTCTTGCACTTGAACAAGCATGATTGCAGGTATGAAGTTATGTGGGTTCACATGGAGAATGAGTCCATCATCAGAAGATGTACTATGTGAATTTTCTGGAACTTAGTCAAATCACTATAAGAGAAAGGCAACTTGGTTGCGTCACTTGCCCAAGTACGCCTTCTGAATAAGGCTGATAAAGGCAAAATAGAGAGATATGTGAGTGTAAGCAACGTGGGCATTTCACCTTCTGTTGCAAAAGCAACGCAAAGTGTGCTGAAGTGTGGATTTCAACACAAATGAGGATAAAACTTCATTGGGGGAAGTTGGAGTACACACATTTATGGTCGCGATGAAATCATTCCGCATGGCACAAAGTTTGCACCAGAATAATCGTCGTGGCTCAACAATGTTCTTTACCAGGGTGAGCGTGCAGTTGATCATACCATCGTTGCCTTATCCCACTAACGTCTGCCTTAGAATCGCTCACACTCTAGAACAGCTTGTTCCTTGTGACTGCTGCCATCGCATTGCAGCCCAATCACACATTCCAGCACACTCACATGAGTGGTCTGAGAGGGAGCGTGGTAGGCGAAAGAGTCTCTGGGAATGAGAAATGGAGATGGGGCAATAAATTGATCAGTGAAGAAACACGGCAGCAGCACATTTTCAGTGCAGATGTCAGCAAGGTGCACCCAGCGACCATCACCGACCATTGATCGTGCGTGTAGGTGATCTCCAAGAGCTTGGGAAACAGTGAAACACTCTGTGGGGAAGGGGGAAGTCCACAGACTCTTGGGAAGCAAGGGGAAAATACAATGGAAAAACTCTCTTCCCACAAACCTTATGGCTTCAGTGTATTGGTAAAAACCTCAAACAACCTGACAGCAGTTGGGCTTTTGGGATCTGCGGGAAAGGAGGAAGCCATCGTCTTGATCTTGCAGTCTGAAATGAAGTATGTGTGGTTACCCCAACATACTTCATGCGCCTTTCACCCTTCCAACCGTCAGTGGTGAAGCTGAGTGTAGACGTTACCTCTGAGAGCATGGTCTTGACGCAATCCAAAAGAATGGTCTAGCGGCGGGTTTTGCATGCAGAAACGCCTGCTGCAGCCACCGTGACTCCATCGACAGGAGTGAACAGTTATTCTAAATGATATGCTTCCAGAAGCATGTCACAAAGTACTTCCTGTTGAAGACCCACCCGACTGCCGCCACGTCCCTTGCAATCATCGTATTCTCTGCGTTCAGAACACCACCAGCCTTCCATTGCCGTGATCATGTAGGAGAACCATGCCACTGGCTTGGTCGGAGGCATCTTTAGCCATGACGTAGTCAGTAGTTGGATCGGCATTCAGTTGTTCGGAATGCCGTATTCTTGAAGTTAGTGTCTGCCACACGGATCTGGTGATAACTGCTGCGTAGGTCGATTTTAGTGAATATTTGAGTTCCTCGGAGTTGATAAAAAAGTTCATTGGCTCAGAGGAGAGGATAGCGGTTCTTGATAGTAGCGTTGTTCAACGCCTGGTAGTCCATACACATCCGCATCTCGCCAGTATTCTTTTTTACGGACAGTACTGGTGTGGTGTATGGTGACGTGGATGGTCGGATGAACCCTCCACCGAGCATCTCGTCAATTTGTTTTTTTAGCTCAGCCAGCTCATGCTCGCTCATCCAATAGGCTCCTTGAGCAGTGGATCGACTGCCCGGTCTCAGCTCGATGCAATGGTCGATGTGGCGTTGGGGTGGCAAGGTTTTCGGGAGTTCGTCGGGGAGGACGTCCGCAAACTCTCGGATGAGAGGTGCAAAATCCTCAGGAACTATTGCATATTTTGTTAATGCCGATGGGGCCGATGAAGCTGATGAGGCTGATGAGTCCGATGAGGTTGATGAGTCAGCTGCTGTTGATTCCCCTTCCTCCATTAGCTCGAGATGTACGAGGGTTTAGGGTTTAGCCCGAGCCCCTCGTACTATACAATGCTTGGCCTCGTTGAGCGGTATCGACTGCACAGGTTGTCGCTTCTTGGTTTCTGTGGTTTCCTCTGCTGCTTCCACCTTTGCTGCTTTTGTTGTCGTCTTTTGCCCCATGTGCAGAATTTTTCGCTTGGTACCATTGGTTTCCACGCAGACATCGCCACTGTTCCATTCAATCTGTAGATTGTGCTGGCATAGGAAATCACGTCCGAGAATCATATTTTGATCACTCATTGGGCATAACCTCTAGACTGTTACGTAATGCAAGTCTCCCGCTTGAAGTTGTAGTGGTTCTAGGAGTCTCTGTACCTGTAGTCTTCTGTCAATGGTTTTTCCTTCAAACACCTCTGGTTAGGTCTGCAAACCTAGCTGTCGAACTATGTCGTTTCTTACAAAACTGTGAGAGGCCCCTCCATCCAATAGTGCCAGTAGCGTTCTGCGACTCTTGTAACCTCGGGGTTGCACTTTTAGAAGTTTCACCAGTTGGTCATCCTCGTATCCCTCGTCCAACTGAGCAATCTCAGAAATCCTCTGTAGTGTCGTGAGTTGTTTAGATGGACGATCGTCCGGTGCAGATTGCTCCTCTCAGACAAGAGGTGTGCCTTTCACTCCTTCCCTTTGTCGTTTCCTGACTCATGTTTGTACGGCTTCCCCTTCTTTTTGGCCTGCTGCTTGCTGCGGCAGTTCCGAGCGATATGCCCAGTTTTTTTGGAGTTGTAGCAGGTGTACATGTCTTTTTGGTCGGCTGTGTCCAATTCCATCAGAGTCAATGAGTACTTTGACTGGCTTTTTCCGTTTCCACGATTATTGTGGTTGGAAGGTCCCCAACCGTAGGATTCGTGGATGCGAGCATTGTAGTTGACGCTATTGATCCTTTTTGCTACTGTAATCATTTGTGGTAGGTCAATCTGGATGCCAAAGATGGCAATTGTTCGTCGGATGTCCCGTTTGAGGTCATTGTTATAGTGAAAACAGAGTTTGTCAGGGGCGATGTCTGTACCAGTGATAATCTTGCGGAATCCTTGTGTGTACTCTGCCACGCTGGACTGCTGACGGAGGCGTTAGAGTTTGTACCAAGCGTGAGACTCTTTGTTTAGCCGTCCAAAATGTGCGAGTATCGTACGTGAGGATTCGCTGCAGTCGATTGGTGGCGTTAGCGCGTCTGCTCCAAAGGTAGGATGCGTGCGATTGATGATGTAATACAAGCGCCGTTGGCTGTCAACGAGGTCCCGCTGGTCTCCTGCTGTCGTTGGATGGCCTTGAGGTCAGACCACCAACTCAATGCCATGCCACGAGGTATGGCATTGAGCACGGCTGCAAGGTCAATTTTCTTTCAATTTTCATTGATCCCAGCAACCGTGAAGTACACCTCCAAGCTCGTCAGCCATATCCGAACCGTGGGTCCTTTGGAAGTTGCGGCATCAAACGGTTCAGTGGGAACCAGACGAATCTTCGGTTCATGCGAGATTTAGGTGTTTCTTTCAATGAGCACTGCCTCTTGTGCACTTGTGTTGCGAAGAGCCTCCATCACAATTTAGAGTTGTTGGAGGAGATGGCTGTTGATTCCCTAGAGCGCGGAGATACGATTCGCCAGTTCCTTGTTGATCCTCGCCTGTCATGCGGTGCCACCTTTCGTTCCCGCTGTAGATGTTGAGGCTGTTGGTAGGGGCGGCTGGTTTAGCGCCATTGGATCCATGGCAGGATTGGCCGTCAGAACTGACAGGAATGACCCAGCTACCGTATAGCCTGCCACGCCAGCATTTGCCGTCGCCTCGGGGTTCACGTGCATGGTCGTGTTGTGGTCCTCCATCACCGAAGTCATCGCCGAAGACCCGCTGCTGGTTATCGGGTACGCTCGCTCGCTTCACTTTGAAGTCACAATGTTTGCAAAGTCTTGACATGCGTGATGTGTTGTTGAATTGTGCGAGGTAGTCCTTTTGGATGTGTATAGTAATTAGATACCTCTCCAGCACCACTACGCTGTGATACCAAGTATTATGCCAAACGGAGCGTGGATGGTGAACAGGTATGAGATGCAAGGCAGAATACGCTTTGAAAACTTGGCATAATTGAGGAATTTGTAATACGTGGTAAGTATACATTGATGTCAAGTGTCAAAAAAACCAAAAACATATAAACAAGTACCAAGTTACAGATGAGACGAATCTAGGGTTGTCGAGTCGATTATCAAGCGATGCGTGTGTTGTGTCGTGAATGTTTGGATCGAGAAGATCTGCCAAGGAATTTGGGGATTCAAAGATTGACGGCGAAGATGCGAGATGCATCTTTCCAAATCTCAATAAATCTCAATGTGTCCAAAAGTCAGCAAAAAGGCCATGATACTTCTGTTGATGTTTCTCGAAAGTGGTAGACATTGTCAGAACGTGCGCGAAGGAATCACTGGAGGGCGAGGGCAGGTGGCCACATTGCTCTTGACCGTTGGAGCAAAAATCGGGGCCTTGACACGTGGTTGGCTTTTTTTACAATGAAAAAAATGCCCAGTCGGAGGATTTAGGAACTCGTGTACGTCTGGTAGGTAACATTTACCCACCTTTTTTTGCCATGCTCAAGAAGCGTCAAATGTCGTTGCCTAAGCATGGCAATAACATGTCGGATATGATCTTGGAGATCGCTTCAAGGGGTGCAGCCACTGAGAAAATAAAGAGTACCGGGGCAGGTTCATCTCCAAAGAAGCATGACCAATATGAGAACGGTCCCACAACCGACCAACATGCAAGCTTCAACGAAACCAAGCCAATGGCTTCACACAACAAACGGTCGAGGCAAGTGCACCTGCGGAGATCGCCCCTGTGCACGACACTCCCTCATGCGTACGGCTAGCAAAGCCGCATCGTGGTCTCCAGGCGCTCCTCCTTCTCTCTTGCTTGAGTCGTCACCTTACTCTTGTGCCCGCTTGACAAAGCGCGCTAGACTAGGACATCACCTATTTGTATTGCTTCCACTCTATTGAGTAACCAATCCATTGGATTCCTCTTCAGGCTTGCCCTCTGGGCTGCCTCTAGTCCCTTTCATCTCATTCGCTTCTCAAGCGCACGTGGTCTTGCACTGCGCCCTGTCTTTTCTCACGAAATTCACTCATACATCAACAACGCCCGCACCATCGAGAAAGCTTCCGTCCTTCTCTCTCAAGTGCTGCGTCCACCCATCTCAGCGATTTCTTAGTGCTCGCACCTTCGGTGCTGCATCCACAGTACATTCCTTTGCTTCCTATCCGATTCCGCTTCCATCTCGCTTTCCGTCGTTGTTTCCACTCTGCTTCTGCTCGTGCTTCTGTCCTAAACTGCAACGCTCGTCCTTCTTACCGTTTTCACTCAACTGCAGCACCAGCAATTTCCTGAAATAACATGTATGGAGGAGGGTCGCAATTGGAGGGGGAGGGAGGGGGGGGATGTGGTGCCAACTTTGGCGACAAAAGCGCCGGCCGACGTCCGTTGGACGGCACCTTTGAGGTCAAACATCGTTTGACCGTCCCCCCCAGCCCCTGTTATGTCCCAGACGTACACGAGTCCGTAAACGCTTTGAGTGGGCATTTTTTCCTTACATTCATTTCCCACTACATGTCGACCTCAGGATCTCTACGTTGCTCAACTGAGGGGATTTTGGCTACCTACCACGACCTCTGGTATTCCATTCCCGAAGGTTGTGAAAACTTTGAGTACTTTTTAGAATGGTCGATAGAGGTTTCATGCACTGTATCTATGCTGCGATATTGTTTGGTCAACTTCTTGATGGCACTTGACTTTCATAAAACCGCTCCTTAAAATTCAACAAGCCCCCCGAATCCTCGCCAAAGCTTCTCAAAGCAACCACTCACGGCGCAACTTAACATGCGTCACCTGACTCGATCACAGGAGACCCAACATATACCCCATTTTGACTCTTGTCATTGTACGCATACTTTGGACTTGTTTTGAATTTTTCATCAAAGTACACTTACTATTCAGTACAAATTATCTATTTTGTTGCAATTTCTCAAATTGTCCACTGCTTCGCAACTCATGGTTATGAACCACCCACGTTTTTCTGGGCATCACACTTGGTATCAGAGCGTAGCGATGCTGAAGGGGCAGCTGACATATTAACTACAAGGAAACAACCTCATGCAAAAGATTAAGCACATCTCCACCCTTCAGGAGTTTTCAGACTTCACATCAACAACGGTGAATGGAGCGAGCACACCCTCATATGGGCAGCAGTAATTGGCAAAGACTCCAATGATGGAGGATCAGTAGCATGCAAGCAATGACTATTTTCAAGCAAATCAGACGGTGGGGGTACTTTTCAGAACGAATGGCAAAGCACCAATGACCCTGTCTTCCAACCCGGTGAAGGACCCCTCGGGCTCAGCGAACCATCCGCCCTAGCCGTTGCTTTTCTGGACTACACCTGGCACAATGGGAGGCACCAGCCGACAAGCTCGCATCAATAACGATTTATACTAGAGATTGTTGGGAATCGAGAGCCCCATTACCCATCTACTCTAACAACTCAACGTGTTGATGTAGCAGCTTAGTCAAGTAGTTCTCAACGAGAGAAATATTCAACTCTTGAGTGAATCCCAGATTCGCCAGGAACTCCTTGAGCCATTTGAACCTTCCCATTCAAAGGGGCTGCAGGTCAAGATATGGCTAACGAGTTTGGAGGTGAACTTCACTGCAACCAGGGTCAACAACGACAAAAACAAGATTGATCTCATGGCCTCACTTTCGTATGACACGACTTTGAGTTGATGGTCTGATCTAAAGACCATCCATCCGTAGCAGGAGACTGGTGGAGCTGGATCTACGGCTGTCGGTAAATCTGCGTGGTGAAATCCCAACTATGTTTGATCCATCTCTAGAGGTTCAAGCCTTTCGTTTTGGGAAAAATCTGAGACTGAGCGTGAGCATTCTGGTCGCCTCACGCTATGTAAGCAAGAATTTAGACAGCCTGTTTGGCAAAGGGAATAACGGAATTTTGTGGCCTAGGGCTAGTCATGGGCTTTCCAACGCACCACACTGTGCATGATTTGACCAAGAATAGCCCAAGTTACGCTTGTCAAAGAGCAGGTCTCACCCACCACACAAACGCCTAACGCCTCCATGGTGCGCACATGATGTGGCGCATTCCTTGACATGTAAAGCACCTTTCCCAAGGCACAGATCCCCTTGCACATGATGGAGGGATCCCGTGCACTATCCCGATGCACCTCGGCCACTTTTGGGTTGATTTTGATGATGGGATGTGACAGGGTTTGAAACCTATCCGCGGACCTGCAATCAGAATTTTGACAAAGTCATTTTGACCTCCAGGCACACACGGGCCCATTGGGCCTCCTTGCCTCAGTTGTGGCATGCACCTTTCTTGGCTCCCTTCTTGCTGCTGCCTTTTCCGCCGCTTCCTTTGCCCCTGCTTCCGCCACCATGTAGTTTGGTGACGAGGAAGACGATGTCTCCCCGAAGCTCCAACGCTACGCCTTTTTGAGGATGTACTCTGCAACCGCGCCATATGTGAGCTTGTCCTCTGGCCATCCTCCTAGGAAGGTGATGAGTGGACTCCAACTCCTACATAGGGCCATGAGGAGGGCCATTGCCTACAGTTGCGTGTTGATCTTCAGCCCCACGTTATTGCATTGTGAGGCGAGCGACTTAATCTGCTGCATGGCGGAGATGACATCATCTCCTTCCTCGATTCTCACCATGAGGAGCCACTTCATTGTGAAGATTTTGTACGTGAGAAACTTGGATTGGTGGATGGCACATAGTTTTAACTAAGTTTTGGCTGTCAGTTTGCACCCTTGGAAGTAGTCCCATTGTAACTCGGCTGTGCTAGCACTAGGAGCATGAGCACCTCCATGTTTTTCATATTACAGGCCTGCTCCTCCCCGTCTGCAGCTGTCACCTGTACGAGCACCTCCATTCCCAACATGACCGCCCAGAATCCCTTATGCGCAAGGTGCAGCTCGAACTGCCACCTCCACAGCCCAAAGCCTGGGCCACTTGCATACTTCTGGATGGGCCAGGTCTCCTTCTGCACCATTTGTGGAGCTTCAACTCCGACAGGTTCCCAGAGCTTCACGGCGATGTTGTCCAAGTTGACAACCCCGTGAACTACGGAAGACGTGAATGTCTTGGAATGGATCACTGTGGGCCCATAACCCTTTGTCGGTAAATCTGCATGGTGCAGTCCTGATTGGTTTTGATCCGTCTCTAGCGGTTAACGCCTTTCGTTTTGGGCAAATCTGAGACTGAGAGTGAGTTTTCTGGTCGCCTCGCGATATGTGAGAAAGAATGAAGAAACAGTCAGTTTTACGAAGGAAAAAAGGAGCAGTTTTTGTTAGTAGTTTTACATAGAAATGATCTAAAAATGTATAGGGCTAATCATGAGCTATCCAACGCATCAAACCGTGGGTGATTCGGCCAAGAATAGCCCAAGTTACGCTTGCCAAAACACAGGCCTCACCCAGCACATAATCGCCTAACGCCTCCATGGTGGGCTCACGCCGTGGCGCCTTCCTTCACGTGCGAAGCACCCTTGCCAAGGCGCAGATCCCTTTTCACATGATGGAGGGGTCTCCTGCACTGTTCCAACGCATCTCGGCAACTTTTGGGCTGAGTTTGATGATGGGGTGTGACAGGGTTTGAAACCTGTCCGCTGAGTAACAAACTGTATTACTGAGTTTCGGAGTCCAAGCCAGGATTTTGGCGAAGTCCCTCAGTAACAACCTGCACTTCTGGATCCGTTGTATATTTTCCACTAGACGCCTCGGCAGTATTCCGGGGAAAAATCCCCAGATAGAAATTTGTTACTCGTTCCGGACAATTTTTCAGTGCCAGTCGAGTCGCGGCTGGCTCCCAAAACCGCCGCGCACTCCGACTTTGAAAGCCCATATATCCCTCGTTACTTGTCCGTTTCTGGTGAAACAACTTCGACCAGATTAAAAGGCTCTTCAACTTTTAGAATCATTCCTCCATTTTGGGATCTGAGAAATCCTCAAACTGCTAGATCTAACTGCGAGGATTTCTTCTCGCTAGCGGCTCGTCCGCGCCTTCCAGCGTCGTACTTGGGCATGCGAAGGGGAAATTTTTCAACATTCTTCCCCTTGCACCTTCCATGCCCACTGCTCCTGCTTTTTCTCACTCATATTCCGTTGTGCCCTCCAACCAATCATAGCTGGTCATCCCAAGGCCGGCCACAACCATCGCCTTCCGGTCCACGGGTTGCGCTTTGGTTTAGCAACCCGCAAGCATGTTGTGTGTGCTGCAATGCTGCAGTACCACCTGTCCGTTTGGAACCATGTCCCATGCGTAGTGATAATACATGTCAATGTGCTTCGTCCTCCTGTGCTGCGTCAACGTTTTGGTCTATGAGATGGTGCTGTTATTGTCCTATTGCACCACCATAGGCTTTTGCTGCGGAACGCCCAACTCCCCCAGCAACCTGGGGAGCCACACCACCTCCTTGACCGCCCTGGCCAGCATGATACAGTCTGCATCCACTGTGGAGATGGAAACGCATTCCTCCTTCCAACTGTACCAGGAGACCACTGCACCAGCGAGGAAGAACATATAGGCAGATGTGGACTTCCGCTTGTCCACATCGCCAGCATAGTCTGCATCCGTATAGCAGACCAGACGCAAGGGGTCCACCCGCCCCTTACCGTCGATGCTGAGGCGCGCGTGCCGCATTGCTTGTAGGTAGCAGAGGATGCGCTTGACCGCCGGCCAACGTAGTGGTCCTGGATCGGCCATGTACCTCCTCACTTGGCCCACCACGTAGGCCAGGTACGGTCAAGTCACCACCATGGCGTACATGAGGCTGCCCACCACCGATTAGTAGGGCAAAACTGTCATATCCTTCCGCTCTTCTTTTCATTGCGGTGCCACCACCACACTCAGTTCACAGGTCATGGAAACAGAATTGCACATTGGTTTGCAGTCCATGCTATACCACTTCAGCACTTTGGCCACATATTTGGCCTGCCCCAGCTGAAGCGTGTGTGTCCTCCGGTTCTACATAATGCTCATCCCAAGGTATAACTCCATCTCCCCTATGTCCGACATCTGGAACCTGCTGATCAGCTGCTGCACTGTGATCCAACTCATAGCGCTTGAAGCCGATTTTGCACCATGAAGCTTTCCATCTGTTGGTACTAGCATCTGGGTGATTGTTTTAGCCCGTACAAGGAATTCTACAGCTTGCACACCTTGCCCTCCGGCACCTCCACCCCCTCCAGCACCTCCATGTAGATTTCTTTGTTGATGATGCCATTGAGGAAGGCCGTCTCTACGTCCATCTGGTGGTGTTCAACATCCTTCAGGGCTACCACCGCAAGGATCGCCCAGATGCTCGTGAACTTGGTAACGGGGACGAATGTCTCATCGTAGTGCTCTTCCTTACACCGTGTGTACCCCTTTGCCACGAGCCACGCCTTGTTTCTTCTTTTGTGAAGGACCAAACCTTCTTTTGTGAACTTGGTCTCAAAGACCCACTTGGAGCTGATGACGTTGGCATATTTCAGCGTGTCCACCAGCTCTCACGTGTCGTTTTCTGCAATGGACACCAAATCTGTCTTGATGGCGACGTCCCACTACTTCCTCTCCCATTGTCGGCTTTGTTGATGAAGCCAGCATGCATCTAGTCATGCCGATCCATCAACCGGTGCCTACGTCAAAGCGCTTCTCCGCTCTTCGCTGCCCCCTATTGTGGCGCAGCAGTTTTGGTGGCACCTCGTCCCTCTGCTTAGATCCTTCCGACTCCACTCGCTTTGGTGAAACATCGACACGATGGCTCCCCAAAGGTCTCTCCTGCTCCGACAAAACATTGACTGGACAGACGGCACGTCCGGAGGATTTTCCCCCGACGAACGACGCAAATTTTTTCGGGGGTGCACGCTTTGGCACCTGCAGTGCCTCTTCCGTCGGATCTCCAGCCCAGCTGAATCATCGCTGGACCCTCAGCTTTTCCCACCGTTTCTGCTGCACCGCAGTGCTCTTCCGCCGCATCTTTGACCTCTGTGTCCACCGGCTCCTTCCTGTAGCCACAAAGCTAGAACCCCTCCTCCTGTTTTGGAGTGTTCCCAACGCTCATGTCGTTGCTGCTGCTACTGAAGCTTTGTTGCTCATCTAACTCGACATCACGGCTGCAGATGATCTCTTGCATGCAAGGGTCTCAGAGATGATACACCTTTAGCATGCCTTCGTAGCTGAAGAACAAGCTCAGCTTTGCCCATTTTTCGAGCTTGCTTTCACGTCGTTGTGCCGCCTGCACCATCGCGTGCGCCTTGCACATGAACATCTTCAGGTGTGCTATGTTTGGCTTGCACCTGCTCCAAACCTCCTGCGGTGAGTTCCAGCCGCCTTTACCCTTCAGCACCACTATTTGGATAAGGTTGATAGTGAAGCTCACTGTACGCACAGCCTCCACCCAGAACCCTCGAGGTAACTCTGCATCTACAAGCATGGTCCGCACCATGCTTAGCAATGTCAGGTTTGTCTGCTCCGCCACTCCATTGGACTGTGGCAAATACAATGTAGTGGGTTCCCAATTGATGCCCTGTTGCTTCATCCACTCGCTGCAGCCCATGTACTCTCCGCCATTATTGCTGCATAGCACTCTGACCTTCGGGCAAGTCTTCCTCTCCACGGCTGCGACGTACTCCTTCAGCCGGTCCAAGAGCTTGCCTTTCCGCTTCGTGAATTACACAAAGAGCTTCCTACTGCAGTCATCAAAGAAGGTGACAAAGTACCTCAAGCTGGTGTTTTACAGTGTTTTCAATGGTCTACACACGACGCTGTGCACAACCTCCAGCAGGTCCTTTGCGCGAGCCGCGTTCTCGTTGAACGACTTGCGCCGCGCCTTGCCCAAGATGCAAGGCTCGTATTTTTTGTGTGCCGTTGCATTCTCTGCCGTGTTTGTTACACCATTAATGAAGAGGTCGCGCACCATGGCGCGCTTCACCATCTCCTTAACGGTTACGGACATCGAATGCCCCAACCGTTGGTGCCAGAGCACCAGATCAGGACTTTCTCCCTTGGCCATGTTGACGATGCGCTCATGCGAGTCTGCTACGTCCGATGCTGTGGGGACGACCTTAATGTCCACAATGTAGAGACCACCCTTGCGCTTTGCCTCCAGCACGACCTCGCCAACACCTTCGTTGTGCACCACTGCACCTTTTCTATAGAAGAGAACCACCCCTTATCCATCAACTGGCTGATATTCAAAATTTCAGCCAGGCAAGGGACAAACTGCACATCACGGATTGTGCACAGCTCCTTCTTTCCGCCCACCTCAACTTCCACCTCCATGTCACCTTGGCCTACCACCGGCTCGACTTTGTCGTTCATGACCACAATTGACTTGGAGGACTTATTATAGGTGATGAACCCCACCTTCTCAACCTAGGTGTGCTCCTAGCCCCAGAATCCAGGCACCGAATGTTGACCTTCTTGAAGAAGGAGTTATTGTTGTTGTTGAGGAGCGACTTGCCTTTGGTGTTCTTGCCACCAACCTTCACCTCCTCTAGGCACTCACGGGTCTAGTGGGCCTCCTTGCTGCAGTTACGACACACACCTTTCTTGGTGCCCTTCTTGTCGCCGCCCTTTTGGCCGCTTCTTTTGCCCCCACATCCGCCACCACGTAGTTTGGTGATGAGGGCCAATGAGGAAGACGATGACTCCCGTAGCTCTGACGCTGCACCTCGTTGCGGATGTACTCTGCGACCGCGCCATAAGTGAGCTGTCCTCCGGCCATCCTCCTAGGACGGTGATGAGTGGACCCCAACTGTCAGGTGGGGCCATGAGGAGGGCCATCGCCTGGAGCTGCGTGTCGATCTTCCACCCCACATCATTATATTGTGAGGCAAGCGACTCGATCTATTGCATGGCGGAGATGACATCATCTCCCTCCTCCATTCTCACCGTGAGGAGCCGCTTCATCGCTAATATATGTTTTTTTGCGAGCAACTTGGATTGGTGGATGGTACAGAATTTTTGCCAAAGTTCGGCTGTCAGCTTGCAGCCTTGGAAGTAGCCCCATTGTGACTCGGCTGTGCTAGCACCAGGAGTATTAGCACCTCCCTGTTCTTCTTTTTGACGGCCTGCTTCTTGCCATCTGCAACAGTCACCTCTACGAGCACCTCCGTTCCTAACATGACCCCCAGCAGCCCCTTATGCACGAGGTGTAGCTCGAGCTGCCAGCTCCATAGCCCAAAGCCTGGGCCGCCCGCATACTTCTGGATGGACTGCGTCACCTTTTGTGCCATTTTTGTAGCTTCTACTCCGACAAGTTCTCAGAACTTCATGGCGACATTGTCCAAGTTGACAATCCCGTGCGCTGCGGAACACGTGAACATCTTGGAGAGGGTAAATGTGGGCCCATAATCCTTTGTAGGTAAATCTGTGTGGTGTAGTCCTGACTGTGTTTGATCTGTCTCTAGTGGTTCATGCCTTCCATTTTGGGTGAATGGGAGACTGAGCGTGAGCTTTCTGTTCGCCTCATGCTATGTGATCAAGAAGCTAGAGATAGTCAGTTTTGCCAAGGGAATAACGGTATTTTTTGTTAGTTTTTTTACATGGACTTGACCTGAACGTTTATAGGGCTAGTCAGGAACTTTCCAATGCACCAAACTGTGGGTAATCTGGCCAAGCATAGCCACCTACGCTTTTCAAATTGCAGGTCTCATCCACCACAGAAACGCCTCACGCCTCCATGGTGGGCACACACCGTGGCACCTTTCTTCACGTGCGAAGCATCCTTCCCAAGATGCATATCCCTTTGCACGTGATGGAGCGGACTCCTGCAGTGTTCAGACGCACCTCGGCCACTTTTGGGCTGAGGTTGATGATGGGGTGTGACAGGGTTTGAAACCTGTCCGCTGAGTAACAAACTGTACTACTGAGTTTCGGAGTCCCTTTCTAAAAACATGCACTACTGGATCCGGTAGATATTATCCACCGGACGCCTTGACAATCTTCCGGGGAAAACTTCCCAGATGGACATTTGTTGCTTGTTCTGGTCGATTTTTCACTGTCAGTCGAGTCGCAGCCGGCTCCAAGAGCCGCGGTGCACATACCAACTTTGGAAGCTCATATCTTTCTCAATACGTGTCTGTTTCTGGTGAAAAAGCTTCCACCAGATTCCACGACTCGTCAAAGTTTAGGAGCAATCCACCATTTTAGGATCCAAGAAATCTTGAGCCGCTGGATCCAAGTGCAAGGATTTTCTCTTCTGTGGCAGATCGTCGGCGCCTCCCGGCGTCGCACTTGGGCATGCAGAGGGGCAATTTCTGAACAACGGCTCACGCAACTGCTCTCACATCATTCACTCAGGTGTTCTACCCCTTGAGTAGATAAATTTGACATTGCATGACTCCCTGACACCAAAAGAGAATTGGAATGACTTTGCACGCACCACCCTCGCCTGCTTTGGAGAAATGAACGAGAAGTCTGACGCATTCTACATACTTCGATGCCTGTGTCAACAATCCAGCATGGCAGAAGACATGCAGCAATGTTACAAAGGAACACGCAACAACATCACCTCTGACGAACTCTGTTACAATTAGAATGGCCTGGAGCACGATATCAGGTGAGTCATCGCCTTTTCAAGTAAAGGAGCGGGCCGCACAGAATTCTAGAGTGGTGGTCGTGAGGGGAGTGGTTGGGTATCACCATGCACACCAAAGGTTGTCTGCGTCACATGGACATGGCACAGGATAATGAAGAAGCAAAAACACCAGGCAGTGGGGAACAAAGGATGCTATACAATGCAATTCATGGAACTCAATTATGACATAGAAGTGCGTTGTAGGAATTTCTAGAGTGGTCTGTGTTAGAGGGTGATGAGACAGCGGCACACACACCCTTGGCTGGATGCATCATGGGAACACCGTACGGGATAACCATGAAAAAAACACACCTGGAGCTAGGTCAAGGAGAATGTTAAAGTACACAGTTTACGGCACTTGAATGTAATGTAAGAGAAGGGACAAGAGAATTCTACAAAGGTGTGGATGTGGAGGGTGGTGGGGCTGCGGCTTGCACACCAAGGGCCGGATGCGTCACGGAGGCACCACATTGGAGAACAAGGAAAGAAAGCACTATGTGATGCAATGTACGGCACGTAACTCTGATATAGGAGTGGAAAACAGGGAATTATAGAGTAGTGGTGGTAAGGGGGATGGTGGGGCAGCTGCACGTACATCCACAGCCAGACGCGTGACGGGGGCGCACCATGGGATAACAAAGAGGCAAACACACCGGGAAGTAGGACATAGAGAACACAGCACAATGCAATACACAATTCTGATACAAGAGCCACCTGCAAAGAATTATGGAGCAGTAGGGGTGAGGACGGAGGTGGGACAGGAGCATGCACAACGATAGCTGGATGCGTCACGGGAACACCGCATGGGATAACAATGATGAAAATTCACCGCAAGTTAGGGCACGGAGAACCTTAAAGGACAGAAATCAGGGGCAAAAATTCCAGTACACGAGCGGGCTGCACAGAATCTTGGATGGGTTGGGGTGAGGGGGTGGTGGGGCAGCAACACAAATACCGATGGCCAGATGTGTCATGGGGGCACGCCATAAGCTAACAAAGAGGCAAACACACTGGCAGGCGGGGCATGAAGAACACTATGTCATACAATTTATGGCACATAATTCCAATGCAGTAGCAGTTCATGGTGGGGGTGAGGGGGGTAGAGGGGCAGACACACCCATGGCCACATGCATCAAAGGGGTATTGCATGGAGAAACAAAGAGATGAATGCACCAAAAGGAAGGGCACAGAGAGTGTTATGTGAAGCAAATTACGGGACGTGATTCCAACATCGGAGCAGAGCCCAGAAAATGATGGAGGGACAGGTGTCACGAGGGTGGTGGAGTGACAGCATGCATACCCACAGCCAGGTAAGTCACGGGTAAACCACAAGGGATAACAAAAGAGATGAATGTACCCAGAGTGGAACGGTGGGGGTGAGGGGGTGGTGGGGCAACGACGTGCACAACCACTGCTGGATGCTTCACAGGGGCACTGCATACAAATTCTGATGTTGGAGCGGGTACAGAGAATTCTTCAGTGGTGGAGTAAAGGGGGTGGTTGAGCAGCGACACACGTACCCATGGTCAGATGCGTCAGGAGGACACTGCACGTGATAACAAAGAGATTAATGCATGAGGAGGTGGGGTAGAGAGAATTATATTCAACATAGTTTACGGTTTGTGATTTCGATGCAGGAGCAGGCCACATAAAATTCAGGAGGTAGGACATACAGAATGCTATGCAATGGAATTTACGACACGTGATTCCGGTACACACGTGGCCCGCAGAGAATTCTGGAGCATAGGGGTTTGGGGGGCTGTTAGGATAGCAGCGAGTACAACCACAGCCAGAATCGTCATGGAAGCACAGCACGGGATAATGAAGGCGTGAACACACCAGGAGGTAGGGCACGGAGAAGGCTACATGGCATAATTTATGACACACATTTCTGATACAAGAGTGGTCCGCAGAGAATTCTGGAGTGGTGGGGATGAGGGGGGCAGGTGGGGTAGTGGTGCATGTACCCACGACAAGATAGGTAGTGATTGCAAGTGCGTGGTAGATATTGCACATGATTCCAGTTGATTATAAATGGTTGCAAGTTACTCCATGTGACTGCAAAGTCGGAAGATATTGTAGATCATCGGAAGTGGGATTGGGAGTGATTGAAAGTGGATGCAAATAATGCAAGATGATTTCAAGAGATTTTAGAAGATTTCAGGTGTCGGTGCATGATTGCATATGATTGAAAATAGTTGTGAGTGATTGTAGAGTATTTTCAATGACCACATGTGCTTGTAAATGATTGGTAGTCATTGTAAATGAGTGCAGGTGATTGAGAATTAAAGCATTTTATTGCAATGATTGGAAATGATTACAGATAATTTCTTGGTGAATGCAATGATTGCAATTGATTGAAAGTGAGTGGCACATATTGCACATGATTACAGTTTATTGAAATTCATTGCAAGTCACATCACGTGACTGTAGATTTTTGTAAGAGATTGCAGGTCATTTCAAGTGACATTGGAAGCAATTGCAAGTGGTTGCAAGTGCTAGAAAATGATCCCAAGTGATAAAAAATTATTGCAGGTGTATGTTGATGATTTCATATGACTGCAAATAGTTTCAAGTGATTGCAAGCAATTGTACATGACCTTGTGTGATTGTAAATGGTTCCTATTCAGTGCACATACGTGCAAATGATTGAGAATCATTGTATTTCATTGCACTGACTGGAACTTATTACAGGTGATTGTAAGTGCCTGCAGTTATTGCAAGTGACTGAAGGTGCCTACAGGCACTTACAAATGAATAAAAGTGATTACAATTAGTCTTAAGTTAAATTCAGGTGAGTACAAGTCATTGGGTGACTGGTCTGAAGAATTGGGCTTGTGCAACACTACAAGATGCAATTTATTACTCCTTCTTCCAACAACCATGGGCCAAGTTGTGACAGAGAGAGTGGGGTGGTCGGTAGTCGTATCGGGTTCAAACGTTCCGATCTGTGGGTAGCACATCATGTGAATGTTTTCTCCAAGTCTAAAGATGCAATCCGTTAGCTACAAACAAAAAAGAAGACATTTCCCATCAGAGCAGGGAGAGGCGATGCATTGTCATGTTATCCTAACCGATGTATGGCTTTCTTCATGTTTCTGCACCATGTCTCCCTCTTGTCCAAAAGATGGACCGTCAACCTTGCAACATTAGCATATTTCACGCTGTCCGTCCGCTGTTAGGTATGGTAATACGCTTTGTCCGTTGACATGGTTCTGCGATGCAACCTGTATTTTTTCCATTTAAAGAACCTGCTCCGATCACTAGGATACCCAGTTACTCATCTCAGAAAATACAAACGACATCTCAAAAGACTGAGCTCTCCACAGGAAGGGTTTACGGACGGGATTCCTAAACTAGCGTACATGGGGTCTTGGTAACTTTCCATGTAGTTGCAGAACAATGAACTAGATTTTGTTTATTGTGATATCCCTTCTAACATTTGGAGGTAAAGATGCTCCATGGCAATTATAATTTTGTCTAAACTATCTTGTTGTTGACCGAGGTGCACTGATGGGTTGTGCATTTAATATCGTGGGCCATTCACGCAAACAAGGTTGGAATACCAATCTCTTCCACAAACAAGAACGCGCCATAGACCATGCAATTGACTGAAAAAACCCTAGGGACGTTCTGTACGGCCTCCTACACCTGACTGAAGGGGGTAAACCTCCATGAGTTTATTTTGTCATTCATGCATGTGTTTTGTGTCCACGCAGCCACTGCGTGGGTTTGTCCTTGATGATGAGGGGACATTGGCTACTTGCGCTAGGTTATCTCGTGACCATGGTTGCAGCCCTGGCCGACGCTGCCTTCCAACAGCTCATAGTTGCACCCGCATCTACCAACGGTCCGACATCTACGATGCCCATCCTCAACTTTAAAAGGGATGTACAGCACCATGCCTTAGCCACAGCAAGAAACTGCTGCAAGAAGCCTCTTCCACACATGCCCGCCACAGCATAACGCCGAAGGAAGATGCCATTACTGTGAAAAAAAACCACTGCGGCTAATGTAAGAAGCCGCTACTGCCGATGCAAGAGGCCGCTGCTACGAGAAAATGCTGCCACCGATGCAAGAAGCCGCTGCCGTCGATACAAGAAGCAGCTGCAACTGCTGTAAAAATCTTGAAGAAACCATTGCAAGATGCCGCTGTAAGCAAGATGTTGCTGCTGCCGCGATAAATCCTTGCCATAAGAAGTTGTCACTGCAAGAAGCTAAACCCACAAGAAGTCAACGCCGAGAAAAAAAGCCACCTCTACCACAAGAAGAAGCTGACGGCACAAGAAGTGCTCTCACTCAACACACGTGTAAGTAATTTTTCACCAGATCTTGATGGCGATGCACGAGTTTGCATAGGATGACCAACTGGATTTTTAACTCCTGTGCTGGTTTTCTTCTCACCCACAAAAAAGCACGTGGGAGCCGGTGCAAGCTCCTTTGATTGCTGCTGATGACAGTCAAAAAGCACGTGAGTATCGCAGAAACCAGTCTTCCTGGTGAGATGGATGAGCCGGTGCAAGCTCCTGCGATTGCTGCTAATGACTCTCATCCTCATGATGCTGGGGCCGCTGGGAGCTCTTGTAGCCTTGCCGCTGAAGCTGGCAAGGATTTTTGCCGTGCGTCTGCTGCTCCTCCAGCACCTATACGTCTTTGCCGGTATCTCATGCACTACAGGACAAGGGGGTGGAATCTTCCGCATGGAGTGTAGCTGCTAGAACAGCCAGAGAGGATGGTCAGCATGAGAGCATGCTCGTTGACAGAGTCCTCAATCGCAGCAAGCTTGCCAGCCAAAGATTTCACCATGCGTAGATAATCAATCATGGAGCCAGACTCATCCATCTTCACAGTGTGAAAGCGAAAACGGAGCTGCATGTTCTTTTGGATTGAATTGGAAGCATAAGTAGACTAAAGCTTGTTCCAGACCTCTTTTTTGGGATGAGGATGTCAGGGACAAGGAGTTTTTGCTGTTGGATGAGGTGGAGGCCACCGCTTCTCGCGGTGGTTCCGGGCCTTAGCAGTGGAGAGGGAAGATTCCACAAACTTAGCCTCACTCACGTGGCTCCAGAGTCCCTTATTCATCAGCACCATTTTTATGTTGTTGCTCCAGATAAAGAAGTTCTTGCCCTTGAGCTTGGCGATGTTGTCGCCGGCCACCACAGAAGCGGATGTTACCATGCTGACTGCAACATTGGCCCAAGAACGGCCTCTCTCACACATCAGTGTACAAGGTATGCCTCAAGGTTGAGGCAAGGTCTTGTGCTAGCATTGATCCCACTGATAGAGACTTAGGCAGCCCTCAGGGAGGTGATCAGGCTAACCAAGAGCCGCTAGGCAGGACCAATTTATGTGAGAGACAAGTTGCAGGTTGCGAAGACAAAAATATGGAAGCATGTGAAGTCGTGTAGAGGGCGTGGATGGCTGGTTTGACTCATGAATGAGAATGTATATTAGTATAGCTTTCTAAAAAGCCTAAGTACTCCTCATGTGGCGCATGGATCTGGAAGGACCACTCTTTCAAAGTTCACCTCCTTGCACACTCCCAGCCTAGCAGGATGAGCAGCAGTCACACTCTCACACAAGAGAATTACCATCCCTGCCATGTGCACAACCAATAGTCTTGGTGGAGACCTTCCTTGAAGTTCCCTGAAGGTCCTCTGATCGCTTCTCTACCTTGAAGGCCGCTCCAAGCCTCCTAGGCCAATAATTCTGGCTGCCATTTGTGCTTGTAGTGCAGGAGCCGTCACTTGAATCAGAACCACTGCCCCCAAACTTTGAAAATCCATATCTCCCTCAAACAGAATCCAAAATCAAATTCTTGAAAGTGATACAGAACCAGGAAGATATCTTCTATCGAGCAACCCACTTTGGTCACTTTTTGGCACCCTACATCCATCACTCCCTCCCCTTGCTCCTGCTCCTGCTCCTGATCCTACCCCTACACCTTCTCCTACTTCTGCCAATTTCTCTGCCCCTATCCCTACTCCTGCTGCTGACCCTGTACTTTTTTTTCCCCTTGTTTCCCCCCTGCTCCCTGCTCCAGTGTTGAAAATTTACACCTCCGCATGCTCAATGTAGAGGAAGCTTCTACAAGCGCGCCCATATCTCCAAGTTGACTTTTAACTGTTTCACGCAAAGAAAGAGGTTGAACTGGAACCATAGCAATTTGAATCACTTAAATCCGTTGAAATCCGAGGAAGTTATGGGCATTCAAATTTTGACGGGGATTTGGCTATTTTTCAATGTTATGTTATGTTACTGGAAGACATTCAGATTGCGGCTCTGCATTGCGCCGCAATGGGAGCAGAGAATTCAAGCTTTGGAATTCAGTGCCAGATATCTCCGCAGTAGTACAATCTGTTACTAGGAAACTGAGCCAAAATCCAGGCTTTGGACTCGCAACTCAGTAGAACGGTTTGTCACTCAGTGACTCAGTCAAAACCCTGAAAGGAGGTCCGCGGACAGGTTTCCAACCCCATCAAATCCCAATACCAAACTCGATGATTAAATTAATGGGGCACCACAAAACAGTACAGGGGATACCTACACTACACGCAAATGAACCAGCACCTCCAGATAGGTGTTTCTCATGTGCATGAAGGTGCCACGACGTGAGGATACCACATTTGGCGTTAGGTGGCATGAGGTGAATCTGACCTGTGTATGACCTGTGCTGCAGAAGGTGTAGCTTCCTCTACAGTTGGCCAAATTATTCATTCTTTGGTCCGTTGCAAAGCTTGAAATGATTAACATAAATTCACATATGTGAATAAATGCGCTGTCAAAAAAACCAACCAGTATGTTCCCCCAGTGCTTTGTTTTATGTGTGTTGCTGATTCCTGCCTGAAATCTGCTCACACAACATGGGGCGACCAGAAATCCCACGCTTCATCGCAGATCACTGCTAAAATAAGCTAAAAGCCTCAAGAAGTAGTCAGAAAATTTTAGAAAAACATGTCCAACATCCTGATCCTTCCACTGCTACTGCCTCTGCTCCAGAGCCTCCTTCTGCTTGTGGAAATTCTCCTCTTTCTCATGCTCCACCTCCTGTTTGCTTCATTCCTCGTGTTCGTGCTCGTGATATCTCTAGATCTCACGCTTCTGCATTTTATTTACCTGCACCTACCTTGATCCTTTCTCTGGCTATTCCTCCCCCTGATGCATGTGCCGGAGCTGCTGCTCCTTCCCCTGCTACTCCTTGCTCTGGTAGTGTAGGTGGCTGTGTGGGTGACAATATGAATGGCAATCCAGGAGACAGTGTGGGTGGTGGTGTGGTTGGCGGTGTGGTTGGAAATGTGGATGTGGGTGTATATATGGATTTGGGTGTGGGTGTGGATGTAGGTGTGAGTGTGGGTGTGGGTGTGGGTGTTTGTGTGGGTGTGGGTGTGGGTATGGATGTGGGTGTGGGTGTGGGTGTGGGTGTGGGTGTGGGTGTGGGTGTGGGTATGGATGTGGGTGTGGGTGTGGGTGTGGGTATGGATGTGGGTGTGGGTGTGGGTGTGGGTATGGATGTGGGTGTGGGTGTGGGTGTGGGTATGGGTGTGGGTGTGGGTGTGGGTGTGTGTGTGTGTGTGTGTGTGTGTGTGTGTGTGTGTGTGTGTGTGTGTGTGTGTCTGTATTTGTGTTTGTGTGTGTAATCTCATTCATGAACGTAATAGAGGAGTACATGAAAGTTGGCACAAGATAGAACAGAACACCAAAATGGCCAAAGGCCAGGGAAAAGGCACCTCGTGCCTTGAGCCAAACTAGACTACCACACGGTCCAGGAGAACCCGCCCCGACTGCGGCCGGCGCCATGGCCGCATGGCAGGCACGTGCAGGCTCGCCAGGACTTCAGAAGATGCAGAGAGCCACCAGGACCCCATCCGCTGCACTCCACCCACTGCCGTTGCCCCGGAAGGTTGTAGAAGCCCACCGCTGAAGCTGGAGCCGCCCGCTGACGCCACAAACTCTGGCACAGCGCTGGCCATGGACCGGGTCAGCCTGCCGATGAAGGCGGCCGCATCAACACCCCACTGCTGCGCCGCACACGCGATTACGCNGTGTGGGTGTGGGTGTGGGTATGGGTATGGGTGTGGATGGCGGTGTGGGTGTGCATGTGGGTGTGGATGTGGGTGTGGGTGTGGGTGTGGGTGTGGGTGTGGGCGGCGGTGTGGTTTTTGATGTGGGTGTGGGTATCGATGGTGGTGTAGGTGCCGGTGTGGATGGTGGTATGGGTGACGATGTAGGTGGTGTTGTGGGCGGCGGTGTGGGTGACGGTATAGGTGGCGGTGTGGGTGGCAGTGTGGGTGGTGGTGTGGATACCGATGTGGGTGGCGGTGTGGGTGGCGGTGGGGATGTAGGTGTGGGTGTGGGTGTGGGTGGCGGTATGGGTGTTGTGTGGGTATGGGTGTGGGTGTGGGTGTGGGTGTAGGTGTGGATATGTGATGTACCCCAATGTTTGTGGTATGAGGGGTTACAATTTGATATCACCTACTCCTTTGTAAAAAGAAGTGACTTGGTCCACTAGTGCAAAAATCCTACGGTTAACCTCACTACATGTTTTAAGAACACCTGCACCCACAGGCTCGTGCTACAGAATTCAGACCACTAATGGTGGTTGATGAATCTTCCTCTGAAACTTTCTTGCGACAACTGGAGGATCCTCGTGCAGTAAACTTTGTCACTAGAGAAGGGCTGTCTACTACAGTTCTCCATGAATTTGACCATGAGAAGAAGGGTTTTATGGCGCCATCTTTTCCTGTACCCTCTCTACCAGGACAGTATTCTATGCCTCTACATGCTTCGATGGACTGGGAAGGAGGTATGGCATGCACATGTACATATGCTGCCACAGGTGGAACTTATGTCCACATGCAGTGGGCTGATAGGGAGTAAGAAAGGACCCTGAGATTGCTCCATTTAGAAGAATTTCCATCATTTCCAGTGTGTTCATCTATAAAAAAAAAACCAAATTTTTCTTCATTATAGACACATCATCATCTCGTCCTAGGTCGAGTGTTGGAGTGGGTGTTGACAGAGGGAGACGTTCATGGTGAATTCAAGTGCAATTGTGATGAGGGTGTGGGGAAGTGTGTAGGAATCTTTTTTAACTCGTGGAAACAAAGTGAATGGACCTTTGGTCACGTGATTTGTAGAGTTATTAACACTAAAGTCAAGTATGTGGTAAAAGCTCAAATATTCCTCTGGCCACAATGTGATTACTATGCAATCATGTCACTGTCATGCTGAGGGGAGCATAGAAAGAAAAAAGGTAGAGATTGGTGAAAAAACAACATATAGGAGAAATGGGATACTTGGTTTACTTGTAATAAGCAATAACATTGATTTTATGACAAGTGTCAGAACTGTGAAGCGCATATGTTTAAGTGTAGAAACAAGAATGAGTCAAATTTTGGGTCTTAGACGCTCAATGCAGAGGTTGCGTGCAATTTCGTGTCATGAGTGGTTGTATCCAAAAATTCCGCAAAGAATTCAAGGGGTTTCCAGAATATCAAGGCGCATCTTTACAAAAGTCTATCAGCATCAAGAAATTGAGGGGACAGTATAAATTTTTTATATGGTTTAAAAAAATTCTTTTGACCCTTCTGGAAAGTGGTCAAACGTGTGAGAATATTCTGACATGAAAAACCATGGGCTAGGCAGCTAACCAGAATGCCCACGATAGATTGTTGTAGAAGTCCAGAAGTGCACTTGATGTGGGCTGCAAATGTGATGAAAGACGTTTTCCAGTGCAGAATTTAGGGAATCATGTACGTCAATGACATGGAACTTCTTCCCACTTAGCCATTATGTCTCAGCATGATGTAGGCCTGTGCTGGCAGAAGTAGCCGTTGATGTGCTGTTTAATGTCCCACGGGTTGTCGTAGTGCTATGAGCTGTTGTACAATGCATTGTAGCCTTTTGGACGAGATATTTGTGACGTTGCCTCAACATCAGTGTGGGATGATGCAGTCAAACTGTACTCCATATCCTCATCCACTTCGAAATGTGGTGCCTAGGGCACCTCATTGCCAAGGAACTGCTTGCTAGGGTCTTGGTAGGGTGAGGCGTCTGAAGTGGAACACTAGGTAGGTACCCATGCTTTCAAGCAGACAAGTCTAGCAACGACGGGTGGCTTCATCTCCTCAATGATGGAAGGAACCAAACACCTAAAATTCATCTTTGGGTTTTCTTTTCCACGCAGCTTGCCATATGTTTAGCCGAGTGGGTTGCAATGATCAACATAGAACTCAGTGATTTTCCGACACTTAGCTGTTTTCTTCATGCATTCTTGTTTCCTTGCAAGCATCTGACCTGCCTATTCCCATATGCTACGAGATTCTTGCCATAGGATTTTGATCGTCACTTTTGTTTCTGGAACAAAAACCTGCTGGAGTTCCGGGTAGTCTTCCGTAAACCACTTTCAAAGGTATTTCTCCTGTAACTGCACAGGTCATGGAGTTGTATAAAATCTTGGTGGTTGTTAGCTTGAGAATCCATTCAGTTCTATGTGGCTTGCACAGAGTTTGGAGCAGTTGTACGAGCATCTGATCAGTACACTTGTTCTTCCCATCACTGTGATGATGGAAGGCCATTGAGGGCATCCAACTGCCGCAGTGAGTCATCAAATATTGCAAGAACCTGCTAGTAATGCTCCCATATCATTTTCTAGTAATGGAGGAGGAAAAGCCTTGTAAATAGATGAATTTATTTAGGACCAGTCGTGTTGTTCCCTCCGTGGTGAACTTTTTCATTGTTGGGATGAAGAGAAATATATTCAAGAACATATTCAACATATTCGCGTGCCACCTCGAGAATAAAATCAAGACCTTTTGTGTGAAATGAACATCCATCAAGATTGCTGTTGAAATATTTGACCATGGCTCTTTCGCTACCAGTAGCAGTTCAAGTAAGTCCCGGGGTTTTTTTCATCTTGACTTATGGCATTGGCACGCATTCCATGTCTTGTAGTAGTTTGTAACTTTGGTTTGTATTTTTTCCCACTAGTAGTACCATGCAAGCTACTTGTGTCTCCTTGCCACATAACTATCCACATTGATTGCTAAGTCACTCATCCAACATCATTACCTGGAAATCTGCTTTCAGTGGCATGATGACATGGCGAATGAATCACCATGTCCAATATGGTGCATTGAACTATATTTTGGTATTTTTGTACCCGTCACTTTGCTTATAACCCCTCAAAAACAGTCAAAAAATGTATGCAACTCACTCAATCTGGTGTGTATTGATCTCAGGAATCAAGTCTGATCTGCTGGATCAGACTTAATGTGGAAGTCAAAGTTGGAACCAAGCATCCACTGGATTTGTTTTTTGAGAGCGGCTCTCAATGTCATAGCAGAAGTTGGACACATGGAAATCCATCCATCGTAATTGGTCTCAAGGAACTCCATCCATCTCATCTACCTTACAAGAGCTCTTTATAATTATGAGAATCATGGGGGTTTTTAAGGATAGACTCCAAAAGGGCATCCACAAGTTTAGTATCCCAGACCCATCATGGATGCCACCCAAGGCACCATGTGAATATGATGAATCCTGTCCATCTCTCTTGGATGAAGCCACTCACTGCTTTCTTCTAAGTTTTCAGCTTAGAAGAGCTCTACCCAGGCTACTGTGGTTTGCTCTCAAAAAGCTCACAGATGAAAATTCTGTTGTCATTGCCACCAAGGAGAGCTGTGACACCTGTGGAATAGTTCCACATTCTCTCTGGAACTTCTTTCTCCAAGAACCAGCTGGAGGTTGGGAACCAGCTACCTTCTACTGTCTTCTTAAAACTCACAAAACTTCAGATGTTGGTCGGCCATTTGTGGCTTGCCACAGCTGCATCACAACAGATGTCTTAAAATGGCTGGACTCAGAACTAAAGGTTCTTGCTCAACTTCAATCGACCTACCTCAAATACAAGACATCATTTCTGCTTGAGGTTGAGTCATGGACCTTGCCCCCTCATGTGATCCTTGCTACGTACGATGTGGTAGAGCTGTACCCAAACATTTCCATCTCCAGAGCATTCAACTTCATCATAGGCCTCCTCCACAAAGCACAACACCCTGAAACAAGAGTTGTCATCCAACTCTTATCCTGGGTGATGAACAAATGTAATGTGAATTTCATGGGTGCAACGTACAAGCAGATCAGGCGCATGGAAATGGGCACATCCACAGCCACTACCCTTGCACTTCTGTTTATGACCTTTTTCGACCATGAAGTCACCCTTCGGCACAGAGCAGAACCCTTGTTATACCAAAGATAAATTTATGATGGCCTTCTCCTTTCGACAGAAAGCCATGAAGACCTCATCTCCTTCCCATCCATCTTCAATGGAATTGGCAAAAACATCACGATACAGTGGGAAATCTCAACCACAAAGAAATTATTTCATGACCTCACACTCAACCACCCAGAAACCAAAGAAGAGGTATCTCTACCGACCATTAGGCAGCTACCACACCCAGATCTATTCAAGGGCATTCATTCATTATGATCTTTGACATTGTATTCTACAATCATCAGCCACTTACAGTTCCTTCATTTAAGACAGAATTTATTTGCTCCCCTTTGAGCACGAGGGTACCCTCAGAAATTTCTTTGTCCCATCTTCTCACAGGTTCTCCACACCCATCGCCAAGAAGATATTTCATCTCCAATACGACAGCCACCTTGATCCAAATTTGACCAATGCATGACCTCAATCATGGAGCAGAAAGGTGAAAACTGGGTCTACATCCATAATTGTTTTCATGTTGACTCAAGCACTTTAACTTGTCCATGTTCTCGGGCCATGTTATCTTTGCATGGAAACTGCTTAAAGAAAATTAGGACCTACCTTGGGGCCTTTAGGCCTCATGGGTGACCACCGTTAAACCAAAGGTCACTTTACAAGTCTTACATCCATGAGTAGAACCTCAAGTAGAACCCTTGCTATGGTTTAACGCGTCGTGGATGGACCACTGGCTAGTGTTTGGCTGCCCTTTTCTGCGTAGATTTTTTCATAGGCACTGATGAAGGCCATCAGGCTGAACCAGTATGCCAAGTATGATTCTCTCTTGGAGACTCACCGGACCATCACTATCATAACAAGACTTTCCTTGCAGATCCAAAATTCTTGGCACCAGTACATCGAGTTTTAAAGTATGTGAGGGTGCGGTAGTTGGAGCAAATGACATGTCGTTGAAATCTGAATTCATGTCATCCAACAAATTATAGTCCAATCACATTCGCAATTCCCTTGTCCTTGTTTTGAAAACAAAGCATGGGGGCTGCATATGGTGAAATGGATGTCCATTTCACCATATGCAGCCCCCATGGGCAGATAACCTCCCACCCAAGCATGTTGTATAGTTGGAGTTCCAGCTTGATCAGATGGTGACCCCTAATCTGAAAGTTCCCCTTGACCATCGATGTACTGACTGGTTTGTTTTGGGGCATTTTTCAGGAAAATCTACTGAAACATTCCTGAATTAGAGATAGAGCTCCTCAATTAGAGCTGAAAACTTCATTTGTGTTGAGACCGATGAGGAAGATGAGTCTGTTGTGTCAACTAACACGATTTTTCCTTCTATTATAGGTTCCACATGGATTAACCACGTGTCAGCTCCTTGTCAGAAGTACCACTTGGCAATGTCTAGTGATATTGGCATCGTGCATTGCTGCATTTTCATTTCACAGCTTCCCCTCCCTGTTCTTCTCATAACTGTTTCTACATCCAGGGTTTTTCGACAAAAGGTAGATGTAACTTTCTGCCATAATGCTGAGGTAGACCACGCCACTCGTCAAGTCATCTTTGCCCAACCATTCCAAATTGATAAACTTGCTAATTTTTGCATGAAAGAAAAAAAATATTGTGAGGATATTTCCATGAAAGAAACTAGTAAAATGGGCAATTTCAATAGGAAGTTTCTTGTTAGACTCAAGTTCATGCATAAATATGCATACATGAACACCAAAGTTTCCATGACCTTTTTTCATGGAAAATTGTACTGAAAAACTGACAAAAATCACTTCAACGTAAATAGTTTCTTATAACTACTTAATCATTCTTTTTTTCGTCAAGTGAAACATACATTGTGCACATTGTACATTTTGTGCTATCTGTGGAGTATTGAATCCGGACCTACATTGTACTTAATTCTGCACAGGTGTAACGTGGAAGGGTAACGTGTGCGTGGGACAATCCGACACTCGATGGGATGGTCAAAGCTCAATATTCTGTCAGCTAAATGTCGCTCGTGTCATCGACGTGGTACTACTCGAGCCAAAATGAAGAAGTGCTAGTTATCCGGATCCCCCCCCTCAAGCACTCGAAAGTGTCTTAGGGTGGTGTATCAGAGAGTGTAGCTGGAGGAGTCTTCTTTTTTAAACTAGTGTATTCGGAGGGAGGCGCGGACTTGCCGATTTAAAATTCCAGAAAAATGCCGTTTCCCCGATACACTCCTTGATATAGTTCCCGGATACACTCAAGGGTTTCGTGGGGGGGGAGGGGGAGGGTCTAGTTGGGAATTTGTTGTGGCGTGGTCAAAGTATACTGGAATTGTTTTTGTAAATTGTTATAGCTGATTATGCAGACAAAGCAAGAGATGTCGGATGCTTGGAAATCGACGGCGTAGGAGTACTTGATGTAGATCGGGAAAAGTCTTAATTTTTCTTGCCTACTAGATACACTTCCCGCTACCCTCCTGTAATACACTTTTCGACTTTGGGGGGAGGGAAGGGGGAGTCCTTATATCCAGATCCACCCCCCCTCCCCCCCCCCCCCCCCCCCCCCCCCCCCAAGGTAGTCCACAGTGTACTAGGGTGGTGGTGTATCAGAGGGTGTAGCTGGAGGAGCCGTCTTCTTTAAACTAGTGTATTTGGGGGCATGGTGCGGACATGCCGATACACCAGTCTAAAAAGCCTTATTTTCCCTGATACACTCCTTGATACAGTTCCCCAATACACTTGGGTGTTTATGGAGGGGGGAAGGGATAGGGATACCGTTGTGGGGGGTTCAAAGTATGCTGAACTGTTTTTGTACAGCCTTATTGCTGGTTACGTACATAAAGCAAGAGACATTGGATGCTAGGATTTGACGGTTAGTGAGTACTTGATGGAGATGTACGCAAGTCTTTTTTTTTTTCCTTCTGTCTACCAGATACACTCCCCGCTACACTCCCACAAGACACTTGTCTAGTTCAAGGGGGGTCCTTATATCCAGATCCCCCCCTCCAGCCAAGCTGTCGAAATTTTATTTGGGTGGTGTATCAGAGAGTGTATCTGGAGGAGCCTTCTATTTTAAACTAGTGTATTTGGGGGGAGGTGTGAACATGCCGATACACAAGTCAGAAAAAAAAATGTTTCCCCAATACAATCCCTGATACAGTTCCTCAATACACTCGGGGGTTTTGCAAGAGAGGGGGAGTTGGCTTTGAGCAAATGGTGACCATAACCGTATCTGGATATCGCCCTAAGTTGTCATATGGAAAGCTACTCAAAGAGCTGAGACGATTAGTACCACTGGCTTAATGTAACAATAGTACGGCAGACAAAACAACCAATTCATAACTTAAGGGACATACATAGGCTTCTAAAGAAAAATTGCAATGTATGAAAAATCCTTCTGACCCAAAGATTTCAATTCAGAAATATGGACTGAACATTTTGATGAAGACCACTAAAGACCTATTGTTTAAAAAAGGAAACATCTCCATGTGCTTACATGGAGAGTTTCTGGAAAGTATACTTAAACAAGATGTAATCTACACAGGTTAGGTACCATAGTGTATTTAAAGGGGATGATTAACCATAACCCGGTCAAGTCTACTTGGGATTGATCCAGTACCATTAATCTTGTCTGTAGATGCTTTAGTGGTCACGTTTTGGGCCAATCATCCAGACCGTTACATCCTGCTGCTCCCTGACTTGCAATATGAGTGGTTTTCAAAGTTGACAAATAGACAAACATCCATTGACAGTTTTTCCTTAAAACACACAAAGTTTGGACTTCAAAGCCATCTTCAAAATCATCTTCTTCCTGATAAATTTGTGAGAGACCCCGCTATCCATTTCTGCCGGTAATATTTTGGAATTTTGCAATCCCTCAGTTGCATTAGTAGTTTTGTCGGTGGGTTTTCACCCTCCTTTCTCTCCTAAAACTTTTCAGTCTCAGAAATCCTCATCAGCAATGTTATTAACCATTCAGATGGGCAATTGGTCCATGCAGGCCTTCCCAATCAGATAGGAAATTCACCGTCTTGTCCTGTCCTGTGCCCTTTCTTGACTCTGACTTTTCCTATGACACCACTCCCTTTTTTACTCATTTTTTATGATTGGGACAGTGGAAAAGGAATTCCACAAGTCCAGGAGAGCTTTTGGTCCCACTGATTGACATTGTTGACCTCTATCAGAGTGGATAAATCTGCTGATTTCCACTTTCCTCTGTCATGGTAGGAATATTTCCCTTTGGTCTCCAGACATTGTTGATTTCCTGCATCCGAGTGTTGCATTTTGCTCTGTTGATGCAATCAACTGCTACAAATATTTTCAATAGTTCCTCCTAAATGCAAAAATATAGAATCACTTTTTATACGTTATATTCTAGTCCTTATTTTTGTGAAGATAGATTTTGACACAAGTACTGTTACTGGTGATGATGATTTCATGAAAAGAATGCATCTACTCTGCCACACTTGAGCGCTAAAAGAAGCATCATAGCTTCTACTGTGTGTCATAATTGTCAGTTAGCTGTTGGAAATGTGTATGAATGACACATGCGATGCCGTTCAAGTCTTCAGGTGGATTGAGCAAATATTACTATGTCATATTGATCTGCTCAACAGGTAGAATTCTTTTAGTCTATGATGTAGGTGTGACTGCGTGAGCTGTTGATCAAGCTGTGCAAATATCCTGCTCTAGTTGGATGTCCTTTTGATCGAACCATAAACTTAATCCGGTCCCATATAAAAGCAATGCCACGAGGTGAATGTTTCTCTTGTTTTTCACCACAGGAGCTATGATTACACATCCAAACTTGTCAGCCACATCCGCACCGTAGTTCCTTCTAAAATCTAATAATCAAATTTTTTGTTCAGTGCTGGACGGAAGTGGGATACACTCGAGAGCAAGGGTGTTCTTCTCCATCAGCACTACATCATCGTGGTGATTTGTTCAAGCAAATGACTGTTGAGGCTTTTCAGCATTGACAGATTTCTGTACAAGTTATCATTTATGCATGCTTTTTGGCTCGTGCACCCTGCGGTCGCTCCAGCTCTTGCCCCATTGGGAAACAGTGGAGGAGAGGGATTATTTGAGCTTGATGGGAACCTCACCAGATTGGTCATCAAATTCATTGGTCATGTACCATGTGCTAGATAGCCCTCCGCATCGGCTGATGCTACTACTTGGAATTCTTGGAGAGTGTCATCACTCTCTTGAGAATCTTGTTGTGCACTCGTATGAGGGAATGTTGTGATAAGAGCTGTCCCCATCTGTTTTCAAGGCTTACTTTCACCACTCTGTTGTGTCCATGCTCGTTGAGATCCCTGATGCGGACCCTACTGGCTGCGGAGCATCGTCGGGTGGTGGCCCCAACCACCAGCAGCCACCAGACACCTGCCACGGCATCCCAGGTGTATGTTGGGGCACTCTGTATATTTTCTATAGTCTCTAGAGTTTGTTTGATAGACTGGAGTTTGAGCCTGATTTTCATGTTTTGCATTCTGTGTCCACCGGTCTTTGTTGGAAAAATGCTTGTGTGAAGTCATAGCACCGGCTCAAGACTTTCTGTAGGTTCAGAAAGTTGTTCACTTGGATTACTGTGCGTTGAGTTGCAGCCAGAACACTTGTTTTGGACCTGTTCTAGGAAAAACTGATACGACCTCATGCATCACCCACCGTGTGCCGCTGTGGGTATTTATGATGTGCCCTTTTCATTTGTCATTCCTCTTTGCATGATAAGCTATTGAAGATTATGATGTTTTGCGCGCCTCCCTAACCTAACCCTTGCTTTCCCTTTCACTTGTGTGATTGCTACTACGTCAGCTGATTCGACTGTGTCACCAGGCAGCCACAACAAGGCTAGGAAGCTTCCTGGTACTTTTTAAGTAGAAAGTCAACAATGTGTCCAGAAAAAAAGTGATGTAATTGCAATGTATAGCGGAAGGGCCGGTTTGGCGAGGGCTGGCCAGCGGCCAGCTCTCTCCATTGCTAGGGCTGGTTGGTGGCCAGCCACGCGCTGGCCGCCGGCCAACTGTGAGCTGGCTGGCTGGGTCATTTATGACCAATCACCCCAAAAAAAAATCACTGTTGTAATTGTGTACATCTCAGCTGTATACGTCGAGGAAGGTGCTAAGGATATTCATGGAAGTGTGGTAGAAACTTTTGATGACATGTGTATAAAACAGGAAATCAACCATCTATATACCTGGCCCGGGAAGAAGGATGATGGAAATTTCTCAAACGAATTATAATTCCAAATAACATGATATATGGTTTAGTCCAACATTTGAACATGTGGTGTATAATGTGCTATAACTAGGGTAGTGGACATTTCTGTACTTATGTTTTGAGGATGTAAAGAGTCATGTTAAAGACCTGACAATAAATCGGAAGGATGTGGGAATGTAGGTTATTCTGCAATAAAATCTTCTAAACGTTGGCCGACAAAAGACAGACCTGCCGAGATTGTTACATACTCAGCGCGAATCTTGACAACTTAAGTAAGGAACCTATTCATTGGTCATGTTTTTTGCTGTTTCATTGAAATCTATTTGTCTCAAACTGTACTGATTTCAACTGTACTTGCTCAAACCAATGGACATCAGATCTTATTTTTGCTAGTCACTTTCTGACCGGAGGCATACCGGGCGCCATTTTCCAGCAATAACTGACAGAACGAATTTCTCTTCTTCAATATTTTCCCTAATTTGTGTTATGTATCTGTTTCACCTCACATCAAAAACCTCTTTCAGAATGTAGAGGCTAGGAAGTTGGGAGAATTTAACATGAAAAACAGGAGTTTCTGACAAAGGAATGATATTTTACATCGAGAGAATGGTCAAAGAAGCGAAGGCGGATAAATGGTACAATGTGTACGTTTTCTGATACACTAAAACACACTCCCCCAATACATGTGGGGGGGG
>SZWC01003373.1:104675-127856 GCA_023375785.1 Penium margaritaceum
TAGCTCCTCCAGGTGCTGTTCGTTCATCTACATCTCCGCCGGGTGTATAGAACTCCAAAAGTTTTGTTGTACAAACCACACAATAATCATAGCATATGATGTTCAACAGTGTACATCATTTCAGGCTTTTGCATACTTTGCATAATTCACTCCCCAATACATTCATCCAATACACTTTGCGCATGTGGGGGAGGGGGGGAGGGGGGGGGCTGATCCGACGTCTCCCCGCCCCCCTCCCCCCGACACAGCCAAAGTGTATTGGGTAAATGTTCGGAGAGTCTATTGGGAAGAAGCTAAGAATAGTACACGACTGGACAGCACCAACTTAAATGTCGAAGAAGAGACAAAGAGGTTATTTGTACACTTATGTACGTTTGGCAAGTTATGCCGGATACACATCCAAATACACTACCCTGGTAAATTTGGGGTGGGGGGAGGGGGTGGATTGCAGCTCTTAACTCACACAGAATGGAAGAAAGGCATCTACATTGTACCAACGATCCATTTCTGTTCCTTCTCTCCATAATACGGATTGAGCAAAGCATCGGACGAGTTGACAACTTCTGCTCTGTAAACGTTGACAAAGAGAGATGGTCGCATCTTTACGACGGAATCCATAACAGATCAAGGAACATTCTTGGTCTTTTGATTTGGCAATCAAACGGCATACATTTTTTCTTGGTGAATGAAATCAGTATATTTATGAACACGCTGTTATTCCGAGTGCATCTTTGCCATGTGTATCGTACACAGAAATGTTTATCTTGCAAACTACTCAACAATTTTTTTATTCATTTCCAATATTGTAGGAGAAACATAGGAGAATCCGCCCCTTATAGAGACTCATGATGAGCTGGTGCTTTCCAGTTTCCAGTACGGCATCTACAGTCCCAATGACAGAGTAAAACTAGTCAAGAGAGAAGCGGCGCTATCCCATACATTTGTGTATGTTCCGCGTTCTATATAAGATACGCGTCCTGATACACGTGCCCAATACATTCGGTGGGAGGGGGGGAGGGGTCCCTTGTGAACATTGAGATTTGGACGCCTGCGAGGGTCGACAAATTTGAAAAATACCTCTTTGAACAACTCTTATTCCCTAAGTCATACAAAAGTTTAGAATTACAGTTATGAGCAAACTATATACCCTTTTTATGTATCATACAAAACCCCCCTCAAAAGAGAATCTCTCAGAGAGCAACCTATATTTTTTGTAACCTCGTTCAACATTGATACAGGCACAAAAAAATCTTATGTTATTACTTTGTTTTGCATGGAAGTGAAGAAAGAGAGTCCCTCAAACAACGAAACTTCCATGAAACTTCATATGTTTGCATGTCAGCATACACACATTCAACAGTGTATAAAACTTACACGATTAACCATACCTCAGCTGGGTGGCCGGTGGCTGGTCAGGTGAACGGGCTGGTGGCCCTGCACTCCCACCCTCACCCTCCCCTCCTTTTCGTTTGAAGCAATACGGATGAGGGGAGGGGGGTGCGCAAGAGGGGGGGTGAGAGAGCAGCGGAGCTGCTGGCGCGATATTGTCTGGCGTGCCTGGCACGCAATGATTCTGTGCCATTCCCTGAAAAAAAAGAAAAAAGAAAAGAAAAAAAGAACAGGTTGCAAAGTAGCGCGACTTCAACAAAAAGAAATCAGAGAAACATTTGCAAAATCACAAGATCGACGTTAAAAAACTCCTTGTTTGGGTCCCAGAACAAGGGGTGAGGTTGAAATAAAATATGGACCTCTAGAGACTTGAAATCTTAGAGTCTCCCTGCTCACGGTTGTTGATGAAGATTGCCCAGCAGTGCAGCGTGAGTGAAAACCCCTCACACGGACTGAGATCACCATTCTGCAAAGTCCAAAGACAACCTGGAGTAGGATATGGGGATGCACATGCTTTACAATGTCAACATCGCATGTGTGGGGAATCAGAGAGGTGATGTCATCATTTTGTCAAACAGCCACAAACCCCCTTTTTTGAGGGGTTTGTGACTGTTTGAGGGGGATTATGTTGGGTTCACTTGGGGGTCCAAGAATCCCTGGTGTGTTTTTGTCGAGATAAGTACGCGCATAAGAGCTAAACTACGCAGTGCACAAAAATGAGATGCGTCCCATCGTGCAAACATTCAAGACTTGGTGGTACATGGAATGTAGATGATGCATTGGTCAAAATTACCATCACCTACTCAAATATGTGAAGACTTAATCAAATCTGAGCTGCCAACAAATTCGATGGACATAGTTCCTCCAGTCTAACTTCAACCATGATATCGAGTACCAACGCAGAAACGAAAATCCACTGGATGCTCTAAGTCTGCGCCTAGACTTGATGGCTGACATCAACAAAATACTCATCAAATGTCACTGTACCTCACGTGCTTGTTTGTGAAGGGTTAAAAGGGGTTTTGTAGATTAAAAAAAACGAAGTTCTGGTTTGACAACCCTTACTAGCGATGGCGATTCACTTTCCAAGTTGTCATACCACCGAACCAGGAGTTGCGATGGATGTTATTAAAGGAAGGCCATGACACCGGTCCATGTAGACACTTCAGTAAGGAAAAGATGTTCAAGAATCTTGTAAAGTACTAATTGTGGAACCATATGTAAACCAGCTTGGTAGCGTTGTACAAATCATGCAATACCTGTCAACGACAAAAATCTCGTCGCATGAGGCCACTAAGACTGCTCCAACCACTCCCTGTTCTGATGGAGCCATGGTTCCACATCGGCATGGAATTTGTGATAGGAAAAACTGCCACTCTGGAATGATATGAAACCATCCTTGTGGTGGTGGAGAGGTTTTCCAAAATGACCCATTTCACCCTGACATCATCCATTGGCACAGCACAAGGAACAGCCTGACGGCTTCTACATAACATCATGCGGTTGCACAGTGTACTACGAACCATCATGAGCAACCATGTTTGAACAACATCGTCGATTCACCTGTCATTTTTGGTGTGCATTCATGACGCATTACAGCATTTGCATCAAACTATCAACGGCGTTCCTACCTTAGACGGACGGCCAAAGTGAGCGGACCAAACAGAACCGTAAAAAAATTCTGCAAACATTACGCTAGATTTAAGGCATGGATTGGGCAGCAAAATTGCTGGGTGCTGAATTCAAGTAGAATCCTGCCACATCCATCATAAAAGGTAAAATCCCATTTGAGGTGGAGTGCGAGAAACCTCCCGCAACACTGTCAAGACGTTAAAGTCGGAGCAACATTTCCGCGGTTGACATCCGTCCCTGCCATTTCTCTTGCATTTGGGAGGAAACACGGCAGACCCTCGTGAAGATGCAGGCGGCGATAAAATGAGCGGCCATCAAACATAAAGTCGATGATGTTTTTTCTACAGGCAAGAAAGTCCTCCTCAACTCAGCAAACATGAAACTGTAAGGACAAGACATCGCCAAACTCAAGCCCTAGTGGTAAGGACCGTTTTGATCGAGTGCATGCAAACCCGAGTGGTTACACGATTCAAACTCCCCGACACCATGGCAATTCATCCAGTTTTCTACATGAGTAAATTCCAGCACTACTTGAATCCCAATGAGAGAATTCTGGGACAAGATATACCTCTTCCTTCTTCAGTCTAGGTAGACGGAGACACGGAGTACGTCATTGAAAACATCCTCAGTCACTGAAGAAGTGGAAACACAATTGAAGAACTGGTCAAGTGGCATGGCTACAACGTCAGACAAAATATCTCAGAGGATTACAATAACCTCAGAGACGTCGATCACCTGATCGATGGCTATTTTATTCGACACCAACCACATCTTCCTAACGCACCAGGAAGACGCGACTAACAGGGGGGGGTAGGGAGCAAGTGCTACAAGGCTGACGTACAGGAGTAGGAACTCATGCTATTACATTCATTGCCCACCACTCAGAGACTCCCTTAATTTTACATCGACCGGCAGAGGGCATTTTGGCCAACTCCCTGACTATCCATGTTCTGCTTGTTGTTATGTAAGTCATCCCTGTCTACTTTTACAGCTTACTGTGACCACTCCACTGTTTCCATGCTCATGCCGATTTCTGATGTGGAACCCCAGCTAGCGTCGGAGGATCGGCAGGTGGTGGCTCCACCCACCCGCAGCTGCCAGACAGCTGCCACGGCGTCTCGGGTGCTTGCTTGGGTGCTCTGCAGTTTTCTGCAGTCACTAGAATTTTCTCGGTGGACTTGGTCTTGAGACCAATTTGCATGTTTCACAATGTGTCTCCACTGATTGTTGCCGTACCTGTACGTGTGATCAGCTGTAGCATCTGGCTCAAGATTCTACATTTCTAAGTTTAGACATTGTTGTGTTTGGATGCCTTTGTGCAGAGTTATGACCAAAAATGTGGTTTGAGCCAGATTTTGGACAAACTGACACTACAGCGTGCGTCACCTGCCACGTACAATGGCAGATATTTATCCTGTGTGCTTATCAGTTGCCATTTCTCTGTGAATGAAAACTCCAGGAAACAAAAAAAAACAAACACTCAGGGATCTTTTTTTTTACCGATATTTGACTCAACAGAGAATGGTGAAGTTTTTTACTTTCGAAAGGTTTTGTTGCACAAAACCACCGTCATTACATTCAACATCCTCTAACGCATAATCGCTCCAAATGTTTCTTCATTTGAACAACCTTCATGCTGAGGTCATTATTTTAGGTGGTGACATCAGCACCAACACCTAGCCAGCATTCCATCCTTCACAAAAAATGCCGACGGTTCTTGATCATAACAATGTTGATGTTTGGATCCATACATAGTAGTACCGATGCCTTTGGTTTGTGACAATGGCAAGGGACTAGGAGACCCCTCCTCTTCCTCCTCTTTGGAATCATGAGTCCACAGTCGAGTCACTTGTAATCGACGAGCTTCATCGGACGCAAGAAAAGATGTGCCGCCAGCAGCAGCGTCATACTGACGTGCTACATGAGATCAGGAAGTTACTGAGGGGTCATTCAGGGGCCTCACAACAGACACCAGGAGGACCTATTGGAGTTGCACCATCCTTTCAGTAGTCTACACCCTATACAACGTTGTGACCGAAGTACTTCTCATCAGAATTTGATACTTCAGATGAGGAGGACATAGAGGATGACACACGTGAGGATGAGATTTACGTCCCTGAGGAGAGCATTTGTAAGCTGCGTAAGGGGTCCCAGCCTCTCATCCCGCCACCTTCTTGCCGTCACGACCGGCGACGTTGTTCGGCAGTGTTCACCTTTGGTGTCGTTTCTCTCATTGGTGGTCTCCCTATGTCTCGTCTACCCTCTCCCGAGCCTGAGGTTGCTCTCCTCATGGAGCAGCAACCAAAGGACTTTGAGACACTTCCACCCTGTTACAATAGCGATGAGGGCTTTGAATACTGGGAGACCCTGTTTCACGTTTTGGCCGACAATGCGGGTGTCTGGCCCTACTAACACAGCCAGTACCAGACTCACAATACTCACCAGGTCCAGACAGTAGGGAGAGTGATGCACGGTCTGCTCTACGACTTGCCGCAAGGGACTATGACTGAATTTTGCCTCGTTCTGGGTGAGGTCAGGACCGGGACTGGAGCAAGTCCATGCAAGAGGTGGGAGCTGGCCTTGACACTGCTTGTTGTAGAGACTCAGGCCATAAGGGTGGCTTGACTACGTGAGTTCCACTCCCTCCGCCAGGGTCCCATGGAGGTTGTAACAGACCATTGGAGATACTTCGTGCACCCTTACACACGTGAAGCTCTTTACAAGCTTCAACTATGCGGCCCTCTCTGGGTTGTCGAAGTCTCTACAGTTGCTTCCTTGGGCTCATTGCCACTTTCTCTTTGCAACATCCACTCATGAGGCTACAGTCGCCCATAAGCAGAGTCCACTTGTTGCAGTAATGATTGCAACCCCTTTTATTCCTTTATCCCTATTCACCAGACCCACCTCTACCGCTTCCTCCTCCTCCTCTTCCCCAAGCAGCCAGTCTTAGAGTGTTGCACCGGTTGTACAGGGATAAAATGGGAAAAAGAGACGCAGAAACGGATAACAAAAGTAGCAGCATCACCCAATGAGCAGTCGCAGAGGACGTTCTGTCTACTGCAACAAATTTTGGAGTACTCATTATTGAAAACTTACACCTCCGCATTCCCAAGTGCGGCACCCGGAGGCGTCAACGAGCTGCCAGAGAGAGGAAAATCTTCGCAGTTGGATCTAGTAGCTCAATGATTGCTCCGATCCTAAAATGGAGGATTGCACGATGAGTCGCACAATCTGGTAGAAGTTGTTACACCAGAATCAGACAACTAACAAGTGAGATATGAGCTTCCAAAGTTGGGGTGTGCACGAAGGCTCTGGGAGCCGGCCACTACTCGGCTTCACATCTGGAGATTTTGCTCCGGAAAGACTGCCGACGCGTCCGGTGGATAATCCACCAGATCCATTAGTATAGGTTGTTACTGATGAACTTAGCCAAAATCCTGGCTTGGCATCCGAAACTCGGAAGAACATTTTGTTATTTGGGAACTTCATGAAACTTCTGACTGTAGGTCCGCGAACAGGTTTCAAACCTTGTCACACCTCATCTCCAAACTCAAACCAAAAGTGGGGGAGGTGCATCGAAACAGTACAGGCGACCCCCTCCAGCACGTGCAATGAGATCTGCGTCTTGGAAAAGGCGCTTTGCACGTTAAGGAAGGTGCCACCGCGTGTGCGCACTACGGAGGCGTTAGACGTTTCTGTGGTGGGTGAGACCTGCACTTCAGCAAGCGTAACTTGGGCTACGCTTGGCCGAATGATGCACGGTTTGGTGCATTGGAGAGCTCATGACTAGCCCTATAAATTCTCTGACCATGTCTATTTACAAAAATTTAGCACAGAATACCGTTATTCTCTTCACAAAACTGACTGTCTTGAAATCCCTACTCACATAGCGTGAGGCGACTAGAAAGCTCACGCTTCATCTCCAAACTTGCCCAAACATGCCCTGTACGTGCTAGACGGTAAGAGCCATGTTAAAACAGAATTTCCAACAAAGGGTTATGGGCCGACATGGTTTACGGCCGAAAGTCTTGCACAGCTTCCGCGAGCAACGAGATGACGGAAGAGGTAACTGCCATGGTACACGGTGTGCACGCGACGAGCGACGAGAGAGGTCGATGTTGGTCTCGCTGTTGACATGGTGTATCCCTTGCCATGAGTGCCATTGATCGTAATCCCTGGTTCGACCACTGGGCAGTGGTCAAACACATGATCTGACTTTAGATTTGGATTGCTTGGATTTTTCCATGCAAGATCGAGCTCTGAATCGCTCAATTCGAATGAGTATTCAGAAAGTTAGCCCAACCCGAAGTTCGGGTGTTTGGCAGATGGAGTCTGGTACCCGCCATGGGTGGCGGGATAATCCACCGCCAGTGATCCGAGTTCATCTCCAACGAGATCCAAATGCACCTGGGCCATAAATGAAGTGACTAGATGGACTTCATTGACCAGAATGACCTTCTCCTTGACTTCTGGACAAGGTAAGGCACTTTGACGGGTCATCGTCGAAGCGTCTCTTGTTGTCTAGCGTGTAAGGCAAGGTAGACGGCTCCACCAAGGGTTACTTTGACGGCCGTAGCAGTGGCTCTACTGCTTCGATTTGGAAGTTCTTAGATGTGTTGTAAAGCTTAGATCATAGGCTATAAGGATCTGATGTAATCTTACTATTCTAGCTAACAAAAACATGTTTTAATTTAATTCTACTGAATGCGACGTGTTCTCCTCACTCCTATCCGTGATCCTTGTGCTCCACAATCTTCACCAAATGTATCCATTGGCTGCCCTAAACATTGATAGCGTGTACCAGTGAGAACTAGGCTTCCCTGAGGATACCTTTACACCCACTAGTGCCAACAAAGGCTTATGGGTCCACGTTCCTAGAAGGATCCTAGCTCTACAACTTTCACGCTACCGCCGTGCGCCATGGCACCGACCGAGCAAGAGAGCATCGGCGTCATCTCGAAGTTGGACGGGCTTGGCTTCCACTTGTGGAGGTGGGAGTTTGAGGTCTACCTCGATGACAAGGGCCTGCTTGAGCTGGTCAACGGTAAAGAAACTGCCCCTCCGGATACCGCGACACCAGAGGAAGTGGAAGCATACAAGAAACGCAACAAGAAGGCGCTTGCCTTGTTAGTGTATGTGATCGCTAACCAGCTCTTTGTCTTCAAGAGCCTCCTCACCCTCCGAGCCAACGAAGGCGACGACATCATGGAGATTTTATAGCAGATTGAGTCCCTGATTGCCAAGTGCATAGCCACCGGGTGGAAGGTCAACCCTCAGCTACAAGCCATGATCCTTCTCCTGGCCTTGCCGGACAGTTGGAGTTCCATGATCACTGTCGTAGGTGGCTGGTCTACGAATGACCAGAAGTAGTTGAAGGTGGCTGAATACGTCCGCAATGAATGGATGCGGTGTGGTGGGAGAGAGAGTGGGGCAACATCAAGTTTCACCTATGCCGTCCGTCCTCAAAGTGGAGGGAGGGGCAAAGAGGGGAAGGGTGCCAAGCAGGGCACCAAGAAAGGTGACAAGAGGGGAGAATGCTACGCGTGTGGCAGAGAAGGCCACTACGCACGCAACTACCCCAACAGTCGGACCAGCCAGGTAATCTGGAAAGAACTATGACCGTGCAATGATGGTGAAGGATGTTGAAACTTTGCCCCTCTACATGCCCAAGTGCGGCGCCGGGAGGCGCCGACGAGCCGCCAGAGAGAAGAAATTCCTCGTTGGATTTGGCAAATAGAGGATTGCTTGGATACTAAAATGGATAATTGCCCATGAAAGTTGATGATTCGGTGAATCTGGTGGAAGTTGTTTCACCAGAATCAGACTTGTAACGAGGGAGACATGGGTTCCAAAGTTGGGGTATGCGCGACGGCTCTAGGAGCCTGCCGCGGTTCGACTTCCGGTGAATATTTGACCGGAACGAGTAACAAAATGACATCTGGGATTTTGCTCCGGAAGAGCTGCGAGGCGTCCGGTGGATGATCCGCCAGATTTCAGGAGTGCAGTTTGCTACTAAAAGACTTAGCCAAAATTCTGGCTCGGGGTCCGAAACTCAGTAGTACAGTTTCTTACTTGGGGACTGTCAAAATTCTGACTGCAGGTCCGCAAACAGGTTTCAAACCACATCAGTCCCCATCACCAAACACGGTGATTAATTCATCGAAACAGACCCCAAAGGCATGAGGGGCACCGCCGCTACACGTAGGGACATCTACGCCTCCGGAATGGCGTTTTGATGGGTCCTTTATGTGTGGGGGTGCCTCAGCGGACGACGTGGTGCGCGCCGCCAACTGAGAGGCTGATTTGGGATGATGCGCTTTGGCTGACGTAGTGGGAGCTAGGTGATCCGAATCACGCATGGTATGGTGCATTGGAGAGCTCATGACTAGCCCTATAAATGTTCAGATAATGTCCATGTTAAAACAACTACTGCAAAATCGCGGTCTTCCCTTCGCAAAGTGACTGTCTCCCGTTTGTCTTCAACAGCCACAAACATAGCATGAGGCAACCAGAAAGCTCACGCTTAGACTCAGAACCACCCGCACAAAACATAGCCGTGAGCACAGAAGACCGGTCGGGCCACATTGGAACCGCACCCCGGTTTCTGAGAAAGGGTTATGGGCCCACGGCCCTGACCGGTCTACAAATTGTTCCCGGCTTTCGTGGGGGACGGGACCGTCGTCGGGGACGAAATCACAGTCAAACTCTGAAGTCCCGGAGTTGAAGACTGCGCAATGGCACAGAAGGAGACGCAGGCCATCCAGAAGTATGCGGGCGGTCCTGGCTTTGGGCTATGGAGGTGGCACTTCGAGATCCACCTCGCGCATAAGGGTGTGCTGCAGGTCATGTTGGGAACCAAAGTCCTCGACGAAGCGACAACGACGGAAGCGTAGAAGGAGGCCTTTGCAAAGAAGAGCACAGAGGCAGTCATGATGCTGGTGTCCGAGTCGGCTGAGTCACAGTGGGGCTACTTCCAAGGCTACAAGCTGGCAGCCGAGGCTTGGCAAAACCTCTGTACCATCCATCAATCCAAGTCATTGGCAAACAAAATCTTTTCCATGAAGCGACTCCTGACGGTGAGAATCGAGGAGGGAGATGATGTCATCTCCTTCATGCAGCAGGTCGAGTCTCTCGCCTCATAGTGCAATGACGTGGGGTGGAAGATCGACACGTAGCTGCAAGCGATGGCCCTCCTCATGGCCCTTCCTGACAGTTGGAGCCATCTCATCACAGTCTTGGGAGGATGGGCGAAGGACAAGCTCAACTATGGCGCGGTCGCAGAGTACATCCGCAACAAGGCATAGGGATGGAGCTGCGGGGAGTCCTCGTCATCCTCATCGGCCCTTGTCACTAAAACGCGTGGTGGCGGAAGCAGGGCTAAGGGAGGTGGCAGACATGGCGGCGGCAAGAAGGACGCCAAGAAGGATGCGTGCCAAAACTACAGCAAGGAGGGCCACTGAGGCCCGTGAGTGCACCGAGGAGGAAAAGGCCAGCGGCAAGGACGCCAAAGGCAAGATTGTGCTCCTCGACGGCACTCAGAACCATTACCTCAAGAAGGCTAACCGGCGACGCCTTGACTCCGGAGCCGAGGAGCACACCCAGGTCCAGAAGGTTGGGTTCATCAACTACACCAATTCGAGCAAGCCCATGGTGGTCACGAACGACAAGGTTGAGCCGGTGGCTGGCCAAGGAGACGTGGACGTGGAGGTGGTGGTTGGTGGGAATTGGGTGCAGCACGTGATCAAGAACGTGCAACAGGTACCAGGCTTGGCTGACATTCTAAGTGTCAGCCGCCTGACTGACAAGGGGTACGAGGTGCTCTTGAGGAGAAGAGGGGCAGTCGTGCGGAAGGATGGTGCTGGCGAGCCTGTGCTGGAGGCTAAGCCTGAGGGAGGCCACTACATCGTGGAGACCAAGGTGATCCCCGCGGCGACAGATTCAGCAGACTCGCAAGAACGCACCGTCAACCTGGCCAAAGGAGGGGGAGCTCATCTGGAGCTCTGGCACCGATGACTGGGGCATTCCTCACTCGCAATTGTGAAGGAGGTTTCGAAGCGCAAGCTAGTACGCGGCCTCCTCTTCGACGGTGCGGAAGAGGCGACAGATGCGGCAAAGCACAAAAAGTGCGAGCCTTGCATTTTTGGCAAGGCGCGGCGCAAACCGTTCAACGAGAACATGAACTGTGCCTCAGACCTGCTGGAGGTCGTACATAGCGACGTGCGCGGATCATGCAAGACAGCGTCAAAGAGCGGTAAGAGTTATTTTGTCACCTTCATTGATGACTACAGCAGAAAACTCTATGTGTACTTCATGAAGCGGAAAGGCGAGGTCCTGGACCGGCTAAAGGAGTATGTCGCCGTGGTGGAGAGGCAGACTGGCCGGAAGGTCAGAGCCCTATGCAGCTACAACGAGGGAGAGTACGTGGGCTGTAGCGGGTGGATGGAGTAGCAGGGCATAAAATGGAAACAAACTACACCGTATTTGCCTCAGTAAAATGGCGTGGTGGAGCGGGCGAACCAGATGTTGCTGAACATGGTATGGACCATGTTGGTGGATGCGGAATTGCCGCGAAGCTTCTGGGAGGAAGCTGTGCGTACGGAGGGCTACACCATCAACCTCACTCCTACAGCAATGCTGAAGGGGAGGACTGGCAAGGAGACACCGCAGGAGGTTTGGAGCGGGTGCAAGCCAAGTGTGGCACACCTGAAAGTGTTCAGGTGCAAAGCGCATGCAATGGTGCAGGCTGCGCAGAGGCGCGATAGCAAGCTGGAGCCGCGGGCAAAGTCGTATCTCTTCCTTGGCTATGAGAGTGCGCATAAGGCATACCAGCTCTACGACATGCGCAAGGAGGAGGTAATCCGCAGCTGAGATGTCAACTTCAACAAGCAGCAGAGCTATATCCGCAGTAACGATGTGGGCGTGGTGGACTCCCCAAATACGAGGGAGTGGTTCCAGCTCCTTGACTACGAGAAGGAGCCAGCGGACGCCGAAGTTCAAGATGCGGTATCAGAGCGTGAAGGTGCACCAGCGGTGGTAGCCGATGTGGAGGACTCCAATGACAATCAAGCTGATGAGGAGATCCACCAGAAGGATCCGGCGGATGAGGCACCGAGGGTGCCAAGGCGCACACTCCCGGCAGAGTGTGCAACGGGCATTGGTGGGAAAGCCACTGGATGTGCCAGCCGTCCGGGCGATGTTTCACCGGAGCGGGAGAGATCCTTGGGGAGCCGTCCAGTCTATGATTCACCGGAGCATGCTGAGTCGGAGGGATCATAGCAGAGCGACGATGCGCCACCAAAACTACCGCGTCACAGCGGGAGGCAGCGAAAAGCGGGGAAGCGCTTCAACGCAAGCACTGGTCAATGGATCGGCATGCCGCGGTGCATGCTGGCTACATCAACGGAGCCGACTACCGTGCAAGAGACACTTGCATGGCCCGAAGGGGATCAATGGGATGTGGCCATCAGATTAGAGCTCACATCCATCACGGAAAATGACACGTGGGAGCTGGTTGACAGGCCGAAAGATGCCAAGGTCATGGGCTCAAAGTGGATCTTTAAGACCAAGTTCACAAAGGAAGGTGTGGTTAACAAATACAAGGCACGGCTGGTGGCAAAGGGATACGCACAACGTAAGTGCAAGCACTACGATGAGAGGTTTGCTCCCGTTGCCAAGTTCACAAGAATCCGGGTGATCCTTGCGGTGGCTGTCGCGAAGGATATGGAGTTCCACCAAATGGACGTAAAGACCGCTTTCCTCATTGGTATCATAGATAAAGAGATCTACATGGAGTTGCCAAAGTGGGTGGAGGCACTGGAGGGCAAGGTGTGTAAGCTGCAGAAGTCTTGTACGAGCTAAAACAATTGCCCAGATGCTGGTACCAACAGATGGATAGCTTCATGACACAACTTAGGTTCAATAGCTGTGAGGCGGATCACAGCGTGTACGTGCGGTGCGACAAACAGCTCCATTAGATTGTAGCACTCTATGTGGACGACCTGATTTTATGATCGATGGATCTGCTACACCTACGGTGGTTGAAAGAGTAGCTGAGCAGGAAATTCCACATGTCAAACATGGGGGGGCTGGGGTACTACCTCGGGATGAGCATCTCGCGGAACCGGAGGGTGCGCACACTTGAGCTGGGGCAGGCCAAATACACGGCCGGGGTGCTGAAGCGGTACGGCATGGAGGATTGCAAACCAGTTGGCAGTCCAGTCTCCACGACCTGTGAACTTAGTGCGGCAATGGCGCCGCAAACAAAAGAAGAGTGTGAGGATATGGCAGGGGTGCCCTACCAATCGGCGGTGGGCAGCCTCATGTATGCTATGGTGGCGACTAGTCCGGACCTGGCCTACACGGTGGGCCAAGTGAGCAGGTACGTGGTCGATCCACGGCCACTACACTTGCAGGCGGTCAAGCGCATCCTCCGCTACCTGCACGCGACGCGGCACACGCGCGTGAGATTCGATGGCAAGGGATGGACGGACCCTTTGCGTCTGGTCTGCTATACAGATGCAGACTACGCTTGCGATGTGGACAAGCAGAATTCCACATCCGGCTACTTGTTCTTCCTCGCTGGTGCAGCGTTCTCGTGGTACAGCAGGAAGCAAGACTACGTCGCCACCTCCATAATGGAAGCAGAGTACATCACGCTGGCCAAGGCGGTCAAGAAAGTGGTGTTGCTCCGTAGGTTGCTGGGGGAGCTGGACGTGCCACAGTAGGAGCCTACGGTGGTGCAAGAGGACAACACCGGCTCAATCTCACCGACCAACAACCCGACGCAGCACAGGAGGATGAAGCACATCGACTTGTGTTTATCACTACGCACCGGACATGGTTAAAAAGGGGCAGGTGGTTCTGCAGCACTGCAGCATGCACAACATGCTTGCGGATTGCTTGACCAAAGCACAACCCATGGACCGGCACACATTGAGCGTGGCTGGACTTGGGATGACTAGCTATGCTGGACTAGAGGGCACAGCAGAAGATGAGTGAGAGCAAGCAGGAGTTGCGGGCATGACAGGTGCTGGAGGGTGCAGTGGAAGATGAGTGAGAGCAAGTAGGAGCAACAGGCATGACAGGTGCAAGGGGGAGAATGTTGAAAATTTGCCCCTCCACATGCCCAAGTGTGGCGCCGGGAGGCGCCGACGAGCCGCCAGAGAGAAGAAATTCCTTGTCGTTGGATTTGGTGACTCAAGGATTGCTCGGATACTAAAATGGATGATTGTACCTGAAATTTGACAAGTCGCTTAATCCGGTAGAAGTTGTTTCACCGGAATTGGACTTGTAACGAGGGAGATATGGGCTTCCAAAGTTGGGGTGTGCGCGGCGGCTCCAGGAGCCGGCCGCGGTTCGACTTCCGGTGAATAATTGACCGGAACGAGTAACAAAATGCCATCTGGGGATTTTGCTCCGGAAGAGCTGCGAGGTGTCCGGTGGATGATCCGCTGGATTTCAGGAGTGCAGTTTGTTACTAAAAGACACAGCCAAAATCCTAGCTCGGAGAACAAAACTCAGTAGTACAGTTTGTTAATTGGGGACTTTCTCAAAATTTTGCCTGCAAGTCCGCGAACAGGTTTTGAACCACATCAATCCCCATTACCAAACACGATGATTAACTCATCAAAACAGACCCCAAAGGCATGAGGGGCACCGCCGCTACACGTAGCGACATCTGCGCCTCCAGAATGGCGTTTTGATGGGTCCTTGATGTGTGAGGGCGCCTCGGCGAGCGACGTGGTGCGCGCTGCTGACTGAGCGGCTGATTTGGGGTGCTGCGCTTTGGCTGACGTAGTGAGAGCTACGGTGATCCAAATCACGCACGGTCTAGTGCATTAGAGAGCTCATGACTAGCCCTACAAAGGTTCAGATCATGTCCATGTTAAAAAACTAATGCAAAATCGTGTTCTTCCCTTCGAAAAAGTGACTGTCTCCCGTTTGTCTTCAACTGCCAGAAACATAGCGTGAGGCGACCAGAAAGCTCACGCTTAGACTCAGAACCACCCGCACAAAAGATAGCCGTGAGCACAGAAGACCGGTCGGGCCACGTTCGAACCGCACCCCGGTTTCTGAGAAAGGAGTCCATCGACTAGACAGATCTGGGATTTTTCGTGATTGACTCCGGATCGGGCCGCCACACACAATGCAAGCGGGCGGCATTCGTCACCTATGGCGTCTCGGAACGGTCCACAACGGTGGCCAACGGAAAAACAGAGTTGGTTGCCAGTGAAGGCAACGTTTGCATCGAGGTGGATGTGAACGGGGAGGCTGTCACGAGCACAATTCACGACGTGCTCCACATGTCCAACTTTGGGGCAAATCTGTTGTTAGTGAGCCACCTTACCGACAAGTGGCTCGAGGTGCTCTTCAACAAGGAGGCCATCATCCGGAAGGAGGGGAACGGCGAGGTGATTACACATGGAAATGAAGAGGACGACTTGTACCTGCTACGTGCAAAGATCCTTGGCAGTCGGGCGGGGTCCAGCGTTTCCCACCTTGCAAAGGACAATGGAGACCTGGACCTATGGCACCGTCGCCTGTGTCACGTCGCTCCCTCAAATGTGAGGGACATGGCAAATAAGGATGTGGTATGGGGTCTTGAGTTCAAGAGCCTCGACGCATCCAAGGATGCCGTGTGCAAGCCCTGCGTGGTCGACAAAGTGACGTGGCAGCCGTTTGATGGCAAAGGGATGCGAGCATCGGCGAAGTTGGAGGTGGTACACACTGATGTGTGTGGACCATGCGAGAGCTCCATCGGGGATGCTTGCTACTTCGTCACCTTCATTGACGACCACAGCCGCAAGCTCTACCTCTACATCATCAAGAGGAAGAGCGATCTTCTGTCATGCATGCAGGAGTTTGTGGTGGTAGTGGAGCGGCAAACAGAGTTGAAGGTGAAGGCGTTCCGAAGCGACAACGGCGACGAACAGCCCTCGTACTCACAAGGGCTGCTCGGCATGGATGAAGAGCAAGGGGATTGCGTGGCAGAAAACTATGCCACACTCTCCACAGAAGTATGGCATTGCTGAGAGGGCGAACCGCACCATCCTCAACATGGTCCGGTCCATGTTGAGCGATGCTGGCCTCGTGCAACAATACTGGGGTGAGGCGGCACAGAAAACGGCGTACATCATGAACCTGACACTGACAAAGCTGCTAAAAGATGCGGAATCCAAGGTGTGGAAGATGCCACAAGAGGTGTGAAGTGGGAGGAAGCCAACCGTGGCTCACCTCCGTACATTCCGCTGTGTTGCACATGTTGTTGTGCAGGCACAGGAGGGGCGGGGAAAGCTGGACCCGCGGACTCGCCATTACATCTTCGTCGGGTACGGGAGTAGGAGCAAGGCGTACCGGCTCTTCAACCCACGGAGGCAGCAGATCATGAAGATTCATGACGTTACGTTCAACGAGGCCTACCGTTTGACGGACAAGGATGCGGGTCTCTCCAACAATGGAGAGTGGCTGCCACTCCTTGATGGGGAGACACCAGAGGACGCAAAAGAGGGTGACGTCCCATCGGCTCCAGCCGGGGGAAACCATCCGGGGATGAAGGAGTGGCTGATTTGCATTCAGCCGAGTCGTACAATGAGTCTGAAGCGCTGGCAGCAGTGGAGCTCAACAAAGAGGCGGGGATTGAGCCTGCATCTCCACGGTTCCCAAGAGAGGAGGAGCAGGCCAGCGATGCGAGTGGCTCCGTGAGGGGGCAGCAGCAGCACCAACGGTAGCCCCGGAGAAGCGGACGTACACGGAGGACTTCAAAGAGGTACAATACCGCAGTGGACTTCTGGACCGGGTTTGCTTGAGCGCTCTTTGTGCAAGAGGAGCCCGAGACCGTCAAGGAGGCATTGCAGCAGAAGGATTGGACTGAGTAGGAGGGAGCTATAGAACCGTAGCTCGCCTCCCATCAAGAGAACGGCACTTGGCAGCTAATTGACAGGGCGGAGGGTGCAAAAATCATCGGCTCCAAGTGGATCTTCAAGAAGAAGCTCACCAAGGAGGGGAAGTTGGAGCAATACAAGGCGCGGCTGGTCGCAAAGGGGTACGCCAAGCGGCAGGGTGAACACTACGATGAAATCTTCGCACCGGTGGCGAAGATTTCCTCCATCCGCTCCATCCTCTTGGTGGCAGCAGCGCGCGACTACAAAGTCCTTCAAATGGATGTGAAAACCGCATTCCTCAACGGCCACCTGGACAAGGAGGTCTACATGGAGGTGCTGGAGGGGTGGTGGACATGCCGCCGGGGAAGGTGTGCCGGCTTCGCAAGGCGCTCTATGGGCTGAAGCAAGCGCCACTCATGTGGTACCTGAAAATGGATGGCTTCATGGCCGAGCTTGGCTTCAAGCGTTCCAAGGCAGATCACAACGAGTGCGTGTGGAAGCAGCCGAGGTTGCACTAGATCGTGGTTCTTTACATGGATGACCTCATCCTTGTGTCATTGGACATGGAGGAATTGGTGAACCTGAAGTGGCAACTGGGCGGTCGGTTCAAAATGACTGACATGGGCGAGCTCGAGTACTACCTTGGCATCGCCATCAAGAGAGAACGCAAGGCATGCACACTGGAGATGGGATAGGCAAAGTGTGTGCAATAGGTGCATTGCTGCTACAACATGGAGGAGTGCAACCCCATCGTCACACCCATGACCACCACATGTGAGTTGAGCTCGAGCATGGGGCCGAGCACGGATGAAGAGAAGGAGGAGATGCCAGGTGTGTCGTACCAGTCCGTGGTGGGGAGCATCATGTACGCCATGGTGGTGACGTGGCCCAATGTGGCCCTCACAAAGGGCCAAGTGAGCTGCTATGTTGCTGATCCCAGGCTGCTGCATTGGCAAGCGGTGAACCTGATCCTCCGCTATCTCAAGGAGATAAAACAGTCGCGGCTCGTGTTTGGAGGGGGAGCGCATGACGACTCCCTTGAGTTGGTCGGCTACTTCAATGCCGACTGGGTTGGTGATGTGGATGACAGAAAACCAACGTTGGGGTACGTGTTTGTGCTTGCTAGTGTAGCAGTTTCATGGGCAAGCAGGAAGCAAGATTGTATGGCACTGTCGAGTACCGAAGCAGAGTACATCGCGCTCGCGGAAGTCGTAAAAGAGGCGATGTGGCTGCGATGGCTGCTAAAGGAGATTGGGGTGCCACAAAAGAAATCGACAGTAATCAACATGAACAACATGAGTGCCATCAGCCTCACCCAAAACCCTGTGCTGCACAGGAGGACTAAGCACATTGAGATCCGGCATCACTACGCGCGGAACTTGGTGGCAAAGGGAGATGCAGCCATTGTGCATTGCGGCACTAAGCGCATGCTCGCCGACGCCATGACCAACGCACAGCCCAAGAATAGGCTTAACCTGGGCTGCATGGAGCTCGGTCTGCAAACTGAGGTTCGAAATGCTACAGGTTTTAAGGATAGGGCATCAAGGCTACGGTGCAATGGGGAGATTGTTGACATGGTGTGCCCCTTGCCATGAGTGGGGTTGATCATAATCCCTGGTTTGACCATTGGGGAGTAGTCGAACACCTAATCTGACTTTAGATTTGGATTCCTTGGATGTTTCCATGCAAGATCGAGCTTTGAATCGCTCAATGTGAGTGAGTATTCGGAACGTTGGCCTAGCCCGAAGTTCGGGTGTTTGGCTGGTGGAATCTGGTACCGCCATGGGTGGCGGGATAATCCACCGCCAGTGGTCCGAGTTCGTCTCCAACGAGCTCCGAGTACACCTGAGCCATGAATGAAGTAACTATAGGGACGTCCTTGACTAGTGTGACCTTCTCCTTGATTTCTGGGTAACGTAAGGTGCTTCGACGGGTCATCGTCGATGCGCCTCCCGTTGTTTAGCATGCAAGGCAAGGTGGGCGGCTCCACCAAGGGTTACTTTGACGGCCGTAGCAGAGGCTCTACTGCTCTGATTTTTGTGTGCTTAGATACGTTGGAAATCTTAGATCACAAGCTATAAGGATCTGATGTAATCTCACTATGCTAAGCCAGAAAAACGTGTTTCGATTCAGTTCTAGTGAATGCGACGTATTCTTCCCACTCCTATCCGTAATCCTTGTGCTCCACACTCTTCACCAAAGGTGTCCATTGGCTACCCCAAACATTGATAGCGTGTACCAGTGAGAGCTAGGCATCCCTGAGGGTACCTCTACACCCACTAGTGCCAACACTCTCTACGTACTCAAGTAGTGGCAGTACAAGGAAGACAGTATTGCAGGAGGCCTGGCACAATCGAAGAGGGTTGAGGATGTAGCTTGTCCTTGGGAGAAAGCGAGCGGTCTCAAAATTCACGCCGGTGGCACCGTGCTTCTCCATGTAGAGCTGCAGCAGGCTCGGCTGAGCCATGCCATGAGCTGCCTTGAGGCAGTGAGACAGACAAACATCAGCCATGGCACTTGGTCCTCTGTTCGAACTGTCAACACATACACCGGATTCCCTCAAACCCTCCGAGGCATCCACAACCACGTGGAATAAAACTTGCAGTAGGTCAAGTGGAACGCTCATCGCTTCTATGAGCATGCCGGCGAGACTACTTGCAGCAATGAGGCGCTTGTAGTGGCCCTGTCCAGCGGCAAGTAAACCCTTTACGCATCAATTGGAATGCAACAAATAGAGCAGCAGACCATGACAGGATGCGGGACGGGGTCTTCATCTGCCTACGTCGGCCGCCATCAAGCTGGCAACATGGGGAAGGAGATGCGTCCAACTGGCACCATTTTTTCTGGTGCCACGTTGAGGGCCAGATGGCATGGTGGCATGTTGTGCCACACGTGGATGAAGTGCGCAGCGGAAGTCGTGGACCTCACCAAAATCTCGGGAGGAGGACGACACACCGGGTTCGCAGTCATCACGCGCCGGGGTCCGGCGCTCCAAAACTGAGGAGAGTGGCCGGCTGTCATTGAGGACGACCGGGTGGCATGCGGGAATCATCCCCGATCTCAACCACTGACCTAGCCGGAGTAGAGAGGCGGATCTTGCGCTGGAAAGTTGGTTGGAGGAAGCTACGAGACAAGCTGCTGGCACTGCCAGAGGAAGCGACCCGCAAGCTACCGGAGGAAGCTGCCACAAGAGGGTTGCTGCCGAACTGTTCCCAAGGGGTACGAGGTGGAGAAATACAAAAAAATGGAGGGAGGTTCTCATCCTCATCCACAAGGAAGGGGTTGGTGGGGCTTTCATGAGTCACCACGACTGTGTTCACGGTGGAAAAAAGGAGAGCGCAAGGTGCTGTTGCAAACGGGAGGCACATGCAAACAGCGAGGGTAGCCTCAACTTGTCAAGCTCCATGATTGGAAGGAGAGGTGTCGGCATTGGACGTGACGCATCATGGCCAGGGGTGAGTGGAGCAGTGTTGCGTCAATGGCACAAGTTGCGTTGGCACGTGGCGAGTTCATAAGGGAGCTCACAGAACACACATCGGTGTGAGGCCAAGAGTGTGCACATGTGCAGCAGATCGCAACAGTGGAACAGTAATACCACGAGAGGGTGACGATATCAGCCGGCACAAAACTCAACCCAGGAGGCCGCGGATGTCTGCACGCGTCATCAGCCAGGAGGGCTGGACCATACGCACGGTGGGACGAAGCTCGCAGCAGAACGGGGCCAGGCTCATCAACCTTAATGGGCAGCAGCTGGTCGAGCCGCCACAACACCAAGCTTGGTGGAGCAAAATAGCTAACATGGCGGACGAGGCACAGTGGGCGTGTCAAGCAGGGGGGAGCTGGCACCATGCCCGAATAAACGGAGGCATTTCCTGGTGCAAGTCAACTACAAAAAACAAACCAAAAAAATCACATCACAAAAGGTGGTTCGGACTTCTTCACTCTGTAGAAGAGTTGGAGTGCGATACGGCACTGCTGACGCAAAGTCGGCACGTACGCGTCAAGTCCAGGCAGCAGATGCACGCTCAAGGGAGAGAATACGCCACCAGGTCCAGCAATAGCAACACCAAGCAATGCACGCGCTTGTAGCAACAAGAGAAGCTGGCTGCACCAACGGGCGAGGAAATAGTCCACTACGGGTGGATGTGGCAAGGCTCACATTGGGTCCAAGCGGGGACGTGCCAAGGGTGCAACAAAATGCAAGATGACCTGGATGGAGCAAAACAGCGCCAATGTCAGTGGATGAAGGAGCAATAGTGGCTCTGTTAATAGCTTCCACTGAAATGGAAGGCTAGCAGGAGGCAAGCGCTTCCAATGCCTCAAAACAGGAGAGGCGGGTTGCATCGGCAAGCATCAGCGACAAGGCAGCAGTAGCCGCCAGGTTGCCAAGAAACAGATGGGTGGCAAAACAGCCACGCTATGCAGCAAGTCAGCTGAAAATGCTGAGGGACCAGGAGTGGCGGCAACTGCAAGTGGAAGCACCAGGCCACTTGGGCCTGTGGTCGCACAAGCACGGGGCTGAAGGGGTGCAGGATGCGAAGGCCATCAACAACAGGGTGCAAAATCAAGATGCAAAAGCAAAGTTGAGGAGGGATGCACCATGTGGCAAGGAAGCCTGACGTGCAAGAGCGCAATGGATAGGCAGCTGAGCGAGCTGCGGTCTCCATGGTGTGGCTCGTCACGGGATGGAAGCAGCCGCAAACTCCATCGGCAGCAAGCTGAGGTGGCTATAGCATAATGCCAATCCCACGCTTGCGGAGCAGCCTGGAGCAGTGAAGGATTTGTCCAAAGGGGGCACAGTTGCAACGGTGCAGGAGCACCACGATCCTGCTCAAGGAAGCTACTAGAGATATCTGTTGGTTTATGCCAGAGGGAACTGCAAGATAAGCTGCTAGGGGAGCTGTAGCAGAGCTTCAGTAGCAGCAGCAACGACATGAGCATCAGGAATACTCCAAAACAGGGAGAGTAGTTCCAGCTCCTTGACTACGAGAAGGAGCCGGTGGACGTGGAGGTCAAAGATGTGTCGTCGGAGCGCGGCGGTGCAACAGGTGCAGTAGCCAATGTGGAGGACTCCTATGACGATGGAGCTGGCTGGCGATCCAACGGAAAGATTCGTCGGAGGCGGCACTGCAGATGCCAAAGCGTGCACTCCTGATGGATTTCTTGTCGGGCTTTGGAGAAAAATCCTCTGGATGCGCCGCCCGTCCGGTCGATGATTCGTCAAAGCGGGAGAGAGACCCTCAGGGAGCCGTCAGGTCCATGTTTCACTGGAGCGAGCAGATTCGGAAGGATCGCAGCAGAGCGACGAGGCGCCACCAACAAAAAACTGTCACGCCGCAGCAGGAGGCAGTGGAGAGCGGGGAAGTGCTTCGACGCAGGCACCGGTCGATTGATTGGCATGATGCGGTGCATGCTGGCTACATCAACAGATCTGACAACCGTGCGAGAGGTGCTTGTGCAGTCCGAGGGAGAGCAGTGGGATGTCATCGTGAAGTCGGAGTTGGCATCCATAGCGCAAAAAAAAGAAGAGAGGGACATGGTTGAAAAGGTGAAGGTGCTGTTGCATCACTGTAGCACACACAATATGCTTGCAGATTTCTTGACCATAGCGCAACCTGCAGACCGGCTCACGATGAGTGTGGCTGGGCTCGAGATGACCAGCTATGATGGGCTGGAGGGAACAGCGGAAGATGAGTGAGAGGAAGCATGAGCAGCCGGCATGGAAGGTGCAAGGGGGAGAATGTTGAAAACTTGTCCCTCCACATGCCCAAGTGCGGCGCCAGGAGGTGCCGACGAGCCTCCAGATGGAGGAAAATCCTTGCAGTTACATCTAATGGCTCAAGGATTGCTTGGATCCTAAAATGGAGGATTGCCTCTAAAATATGACGAGTTGCTGAATGCGATGGAAGTTGTTTCACCAGAGTCGGACAAGTAACGAGGGAGATATGAGCTTCCAAATTTGGGGTGTGCGCAGCGGCTCTGGGAGCCGGCTGCGGCTCAACTTCCGGTGAATAATTGACCCAACCAAGTAACAAATGTCCATCTGGATATTTTTCTCCGGATAGACTGCCGACTCGTCTGGTGGATAATCCACCGGATCCAGTAGTGTAGGTTGCTATTGTGGGACTTAGCCAAAATCCTCGCTTGGCGTCCGACCCTCACAAGGCACTCAGGAACTTCGTCAAAATTCTGACTGCAAGTACGTGGACAGGTTTCAAACCTTGTCACACCCCATCACCAAACTCGGCCCAAAAGTGGGGGGGGGGGGGGGGGGGGGGGG
>SZWC01003373.1:127985-153908 GCA_023375785.1 Penium margaritaceum
ACCCCTCCAGCACGTGCAATGGGATCTGCGCCTTGGGAAAGGCGCTTCGCATGGGAAGGAAGACACCACAGCGTGTGCACACCATGGAGGAGTTAGGCGTTTATGTGGTAGGTGAGACCTGCACTTTGGCAAGAGTAACTTGGGCTACACTTGGCCAATTTACACATGGTTTGGTCTTTTGGAATGATCATGACTAGCCCTATAAACAACCCAATCATTTCCATGTACAAAAGCTAATGCAAAATTCCATTATTCTCTTCTTAAAACTGACTGTCTCTTAATCCCTGCTCACATAGCATGAGACGACTAGAAAACTCACGCTTCATCTCCGAACTTGCCCAAACATGTCATGTACGTGCTAGACGGTAAGAGCTACGTTGGAACAGAATTTCCAACACTCATCGCTACACATAGTGTAAGCTTCCACTTCATTGGTCTCGGATCATGTGCTGCCTCCACGCGACGCATACATAGCGGATGTCCTCCAGTGACACACGGACGAGTTGGACCGCGTCTCTGATTATAGCAGATAGGAAAGCTTCACAAGGCAGCAGTGGTGATATAGACCATTGGGATTGCACGACTGTGGAACTTTGTTAGCTGCTGGTGCTTCGTGCTCAAGGAGTTGTGAGTGTGTTGTGAGAGCCAAGTGGTTCCCAGATTGCTTGTCCTACCGTGTTTGTTGCATATGATGATGCTTGTGGAGGAGCTCAGTTGAATCGTGATGAGGGTGGACCTGACAGTCGCGACTGGCTTGACAAGTCACAGGTCCATGCTGTTTTTTCTTGTCCCCAGTCCTCTACTTCACATCAATTAGAGACAAAGTGTTCTGTGACATGTTGTTCCGCGTCAACAACTGGTCGTGAGCCATGTGGCACCTGGATCATTGACTTTGGTGCCACCCGTCACACAACTTGTTGTAGCGACTTCATCGTGCTCGGTCTCGTTGCATCCATTTGGTCTGTTTACAAAGGTCCTAGTCATTCGTTGCCTATGCAAGGACTTGTGGATGTGTGGTTTGATGATCCGTCTAGCCCCTTGTATATTTCCAACGTGCTCTTTGTCCTTGCTCTTGAGCTCAGCCTGCTCCCTATTCATTCTTGTACCAGGATGGGTGTCTCCGTTGAGCACTCTGTTGAATCTTCTACTGTGACTACTCTCGACACTCATGCTATTGTTTTTTGTGCCTCTTTGATCGATGACATGTATCGTGTGTCTTATTCCACTTCCTATCCCTCCTCTCCTTCCTCTGCATCTCTGAATGTGTTTGTCACTTGTGTTCTCTCTTTAGAGCACCAGCGTTTGCTGCATTGCCACCTTTGCCATGTGAGCTTGGACATTGTGTCCAAGCTCATTCCGACTCAGCCAGCCCTTAGTCTTGACGCAGCTTCCTTTAAGAAGCCATCTAAGACTGAGTTTTTCTTCTTTGCTCAGGGTAAGATGCATCACTGCACTTACCGTGACCCTAATTCCCAAGCATTGTATTCGCTTGAGTTGGTCCACTTAGACCTCGATTCCCTTTCTCTCGATTCTCTTTCACATTGAGAGTGATATGTCCTCACTCTGTCTGATGACTGTACCCGGATGAGGTAGGTCTACAACCTCCACCACAAGAGTAATTTTGCCTTTGCAGTTTGCCTATGGCTGGTGATGGTTGAGCGCCAGTCTCGTCTATCTGAGTGCGGTCTTCCAAATTCCTTTACCTTTGAGGGAATTTCCTACATGACGTGGGTCTCGAACAGCCTGTTGCACAGTCCTCTTCCGAACCATGTCACGCTGTACAAGTTGTGGTTAGGCCATCTTGCCAACCTCCATCTTGCTCGCATTTGGAGATCCGTAGCATGTGCCTGGTATACCGAGGACAAGCACGGGTCCAATGGCTCACCTCAGGATCGCATGTGTGCCTTCCTCAATCAAAGGCCTCGCGCTTTCGAGACCCCACTTATCATTGCATCGTCGATTCTAAAGACGCTCTCTTCTGTGAGGTTCCCACATACCGCACCTAATCCAGCATTCTATCACTGGCCACCGACCACGTTCCCACCTGTGTGGCTTCCCAACGAATGGGGGATCAAGACTTATGGATATGACGTTGCCAGAACGTGACAAAGTGGGTTACTTGATAAAGATTATCTGACACCATAGATTCCCAGAGGGTATTTCACAGGTTCCAACGCACTTTACGGAACTCAATTTGGAGTCCGTTTGAGTGAGATATGGTTTTTCAAAGTTTGGAGATCATGGTTCGGGTTCAAGTGGCGACCAGAGGACTTTGAGCACAAAAGGCTGCCAGAATGATTGACCAGGACGGCTGAGAGCAGCCTTCAAGGAGAAAATACGGCTGGAGGGCCTTCAAGAGACTTCGAGGAAGGATAATTTGAGGATTATTGGCCGTACAGGCCGTGGGAGACAGAATTCTAATGCATGACAATGCGACTGCTGCTTATCCCGCTATGGTAATGGTGGGCTAAATAGTCAACTTTGACAGAGCGTATCTCAGTACTGCCTTGGCCAAATGAGGGATATAAGAGCTTTAGAAAGCTGTGATGATTTAATTTCTTAATTAAGATTCAACTCTGAGATTGAAACTCTCCGTGTTCCTACAATTGCTTCCAAAATCTCTGTATGTGCAACCTATAACTCCCTCTCATAAACAGTTGGTCCTGCCTAAACGACTCTTAGTGAGCCTGATCAGCTCCCTGAGGGCTGCCCAGTTTACATTAGTGGTATCAAAGCCAGAACAAGGTTTTGCCTCACCCTTGAGGCATTCCTTGCACCCTGTCTGTGAGAGAATCGTTTGGGGACTGAACGTTGCACTACTATGGCGACATCCGCTTCGGTGGTGGCCGTCGTCAACATCGCCAAGTTTGAAGGCGAGAACTTCTTCAACTAGAGCCACAACATGATGATTGTGCTGATGGAAAAGGATCTCTGGAGCCAAGTGGATGGGAAGGAGAAGGAACCAGCGGAAGGCTCTCTCTCTCCTATTGAGGCCCGTGCCTACCGCGAAAAGCGTGACCACGTCCTCGCCACCATCTATCTCCACTTCGCCAAACTACGGCAGCTCCTTGCCCGTGGCATACTCACCCCAAAGGAGGTTTGGAAAAATATTGATTCCACTTATGCTTCCAATTCAATCCTCATGAACATGCAGCTGCGTTGTCACTTTTTCACTGTGAAGATGGATGATTCCGGATCCATGATTGACTACATCAACATGGTGAAGTCTTGCTGACCAGCTTGCTGCAATTGAAGACCGTGTCAAGGAACGTGTGCTCATGCAGACCATCCTCTCTAGCCTTCCTAGCAACTATACTCTCATAATTATATTCCTGGACGAGCATGATGACATGCTCTTCCTCAGTGACATGGAGGAGAGCCTATTGTTTGATGAGGAGCATCGGAAGGGAGATGAGAGAGGAAGCAGATTGGAAATTGCCCTCGTCACGAACTCTGGTCACGGGGGTAGTCCTGCACCAACCACGGGCAATGGCGGAGGAGGGAAGAAGAAGGGTAACTGTCACTATTGCAAGAAGTCGTGGCATTAGACGTGTGAATGCCGGAAGAAGAAGGCAGATCTTGCGGCTGGAGTGGGAGCGAGAGAGCAATCCGACACTTCTGCAAACAGAACAGATTGGGAGAGTGGATTTGTGACTACCATCCGGATCCTACACGTCTCCAAAAACACTGTCTTGTTCTGGATCATTGACTCAGGAACCACGCAGCACATGACATGCCGTCGAGGGCTGTTCATCATCTACACCACTATTGAACCTCGACGGGTGTACATGGAGGACAACCATGTGAAAATGGCTTTTGGGAAGGGTGAGATTGTGTTTTGTGCTTCCGTTGAAGGGAAGCATGTGGAACGTCATGTGAAGGAGGTGCTCCATGTTCCAGGACTGGCAGCTAACCTCCTCTCTATTTTCTCTCTCATCTCCGAAGGCATGTAGGTTTGCTTTGAGCATGGTGGCTGCACCATCTCTGCCCGTGCAGGATGTGTGCTTGTAAAAGTGGCCAAGGAGGACGGTCTCTATGGTTTCTATGTGGCGTCGGAGAAGGAAGCCGACTCAACTTTTGTGGCAAGAGAAGGAAAAGACAACATCAACATGTGGAACCACTTGCTTGGTCACCACGACTTTGGCACCATCATCTCCATGCAGCAGATGGTTTGTGGTCTGGGGCTCAAGGGGGTGAGGCAGCCGGGTGCATCAGCTTGTGAGAGTTGCATTGAAGGGAAGAAAGCCCGCTCTCCTTTCACGGGGAAAGGAAAGAGAGTGACTAAGCTTCTCTTACTCTTAAAATCTGACTTGTGCGGTTCCATACCATCACAGTCTTTGTCCGTTGTCACGTTCATTGATGACAAGTCAAGAAAGATGTGGATGTCCTTCTTGGTTAGAAAGAATGAGTATTTTGATTCTTTCAAGGTGTGGATTACTGCTATGCAGACTGAGAGTGGCAAGCGGTTGAAGGTGCTTCGCACCGATGGTGGAGGAGATTACTTCTCCAACGACTTCCGTAGCTTCCTCAAGCGTCACGGGATCCAACACGAGGTCACTCCACCTCGAACACCACAGCTAAAAGACATGGCTGAATGCGCAAATCGCACACTCATGGATTGTGTTTGCAGCATGCTCCAAGATGCGGAGCTCCCACCAACCTTTTGGGTGGAAGTCGTCAACACTGTCGTGTACCTGAAAACCCGGAATCCCACGTGCGTCGTGCCGTTGATGACACCTGAGAAGGCATGGACGAGATGCAAGCCAACAGTGATACACCTGAAATTCTTCGCGTGTGGCACATCTGTGCACGTACCTGACGGCAACCGGAACAAGCTGGATGCAAACTCGGTTAAGGCAGCCTTCCTCGGCTATGACACCATCTAATATCGCCTCTTCAACCTTGCTACACACAAGATGACCCGCAGTCATGACGTGGTCTTTCAAAAGAATGTGAAGGGCTGGAATTGGAGCCCTATGTCTGCAGCTCCACTTGTTCCCGCAGTTGTACCTGAGGTGGGAGAAGAGCCGGTAGTAGAAGAGGACAATGCGGAAGATGGCGGTGATAGCAGCAATGACAAGGAGGTGGAGGAAGCTGAAAAGAAGAAGGAGCTAGCAGCCTAATCTGGTGAGAAGGAGCAGCGGAACACTGCAGATTACTTGCCACAAAGGTCTGCATGCCTCAACAAAGGTACAGAGGATAGTGGGGATTAGCTACAACGGTCCGAGAGTCTCACCAAGAAGCAGACGCAGCAAGGGGAGCTACTGAACCTGTGCTCCGCTCCACCACCAATGGAGTCCTCTGACCTCGAGCTCCTCTTCCTCACCATCACCGATGACCCAGCCACCTTCAATGAAGTGACGCGCAGCACCGAGGTGGAAAATTGGCGTGCTGCAACAGACAAGGAGTATGGTGTGCTCATGAAGAAGGACACATGGACCCTTGAGGAAGCTCCACGTGGCAGCCGGGTGATTGGGTACCAGTGGATCTTCAGGTACAAGCATGGTACCGATAGTAAGGTGCTCAGGTACAAAGCAAGACTGGTTGTAAAGGGGTATGCACAGACTGAGGGTGTGGATTACAATGAGACATTTGCACCTGTCCCCAAGTTTCTATCCGTCCGAGCGATTCTCACTCTTGCTGCTGCTATGGACTGGGAGGTACACCAAATGGATGTGACGTGTGCATTTCTGAATGGTGACCTCAAGGAGGATGTGTACATGGAGTAGCCGGAGGGATATGTGGTGGAAGGAAAAGAGGATTTGGTGTGCAAGCTTGTGAGGGCTCTCTACAGCCTGAAGAAAGTGCCGCGAGCATGGTACCACAAGATGGATGAGTAGCTGGTTCGCCTTGGCTTTGTGTGCAGTGAATCTGACCATCCAGTCTATGGGTCCACGCAAGAGGCAAGCCAGACTATCTTCTTGCTCTACGTTCATTATCTGCTCATTGCCTCTGACTACAAACCTCTTTTGGTTGATGTGAAGCAGTCCCTTGCTGCCAAGTTCAACGTGAAAGACATGGGAGAGCTCAGTTACTACCTTGGCCTTTAGGTCAAGCGTGACCGGCAGCAGTAGACCTTGCAGTTGTCACAAAGCACGTTCGTAAGTGGCGTCGTCAAGCACTTCAACATGACAGGAGGCCACAATACCGTAACACCTCTAGAAGTGGGAACAAAGCTGGACATGACGCAGACTCCCCATGTAAGATTGCATCCACATCAAAAAAGTTCCATGCCAAGCAGCAGTTAGGAGTCTCATGTACACAACGGTCGGCACGTGTCTTGATATCAGCCAAGTACCGTAGTGTTTTTAACATTTGCCTATTTTTTCGAACTAGTTTTAGTGATTGTATGATTGCATGAAATTTTGGCCCTCAAACATTATTTTGGTGTTTCATTCAAAGGCCTCGTGCCTTTTCAGTGCCAAAAACGGCGAACATTCAGTCTAGGTTGACTTTCTAAGTCATCCTTGACTGAATGCATGCATGTAGCTTTGAAGTTCGAAAATCTGAGCTTCGAAGTCCTGAGTCAACGTCACGAGTGGAGAGTACCGCAACCCAGCACATCAGCACCAAGGGAGCTGACGTGGCAGGTGGCCTCGCACATTTGTCACCAAACCAATATGCGAACCGCTGGTGAGGAATTTTGTATTTCCTCAAATAAGACGAAGTTCCATTTTGGGTCGAATGATAGGGCCAAACCCAAATAAATTTAGTGCTTCAACCAAAGAACAACGGATTTCATTGTACCCTGTATGGGTGAAAGTTATTAATTAATATAGGCGAATGTAAAATACAGTACGATAGTGGGATTGCTCAGCACGTTTTACGCGAATCCAGGTGTGCCGCATTGAGAGGGGATCAAGCGCGTGCTGCACTGCCTGGATAGCCGCACCAGCCTTTGCCTTATATTCAACAGCAAAATCAGCCCCATCCTCATCGGCTACAGTGACGCAGATTGGGGAGGTGACCTTGAAACAATGAGGTCAACTAGTGGGTTCGTGTTTGTGCTTGGAGAAGGTACAATCAGTTGGAGGAGCAAAATACAAGAGTTTGTTGCACTCTCCTCTACCAAAGCTGAGTACATCACCCTGAGTGAAGCAACAAAGGAAGTCGTGTGGCTACGTGAGCTGTTGGCAAGCCTTGGGCAACAGTAGATCGTAACAACCACCATCTACTGTGACAACATGAGCACCATTGCTCTGACCAAGAACGCAGAGTTTCACGCCTGCACCAAGCACATCGACTTGCGGTACCACTTCACCCGTGAGCTTGTGGCAAAGCAGGTGGTTCAGATCAAGTTCTACCCTCCAAGCATGATGTTGGTAGACTTCCTGAAGAAGCTGCTCGCAGAACACCGCTTTCAGCAGCTAAGGGGACAGTGCAGACTAGTGTGATTTTTATTCTCGTGAAGTGGGAGAATGATGGATATGAGGTTGCCAGAAAGTGACAAAAATGGGTTGCTCGATAAAAATCATTTGAAACCACAGATGCGTAGGTGATATTTCACAGGTTCTAACACACATTACGGAACTCAATTCAGATTCTGTTTGATGAGATATGGTTTTTCACAGTTTAGAGATCATGGTTCAGGTTCAAGTGGCGACCAGAGAACTTTGAGCACAAAAGGCGGCCAGAATTAATGACTAGGATGGCTCAGAGTGGCCTTCAAGGAGAAAAGACGTCTAGAGGGTGTTCAAGAGAATTCAAGAAAGGAGCATTCCTGGATTATTGGTCGTCCAGGCCGTGGGAGACATAATTCTGATGCATTAAAATGTGACTACCGCTCATCCCGCAATGGTGGGATTACGCTAGAGGGTCAATTTTGATAGAGTGTATCTCAGTGCTCCGTTGGCCAAATGAGGCATATAAGGGCTTATCAGAGTTAACTCAAGAGTCAACTCTGATATTTGCATTCTCAAAGTTCCTACAATAGCTTCCAAACCATCTTTCTGTGTAACCTGTAACTCCCTCTCACAAACAGTTGGTCCTGCCTAGGCGGCTCCTATTGAGCTTGATCACCTCCCTAAGGGCTTCCCACTTTTCATCATAGACCTTCGGATGGATCTGTCCGGACGTCCTCACCTGTGGTCCGATCTCCAGCTGATGAAGATCCGACCATTATGGCTGCGGGTCATGTGGACTCGTCGGCTCCCTGTGGCACGCTTGCTTTTGTGCCAATGGCAATCCCTTATGGCACACCTGCTCCCATGTCAGTTCAATCCCTTCAGGCACACCTTCTCCAGTGCCAGTCTCAGTTGTGTCTGGCACACCTGCTCCCATGTCAGTCTCAGTCCCGTCAGGCACACTTGCATGGGTGCCAATGTCATCCCCTTTTGGCACACTTGCCTCTAAGCCCATGCCAGTCCTCCCTGGCACACCTACTTCCGTGCCTATGCCGATTTTCTTTGGCACACCTTTTCTTGTGCCTGTGGCATTCTCCTTAGTCACATCTGGTCCTTTGTCTACACTTACTTCCCTAGCACATGAACTAGCACTTGTCCATGGTTGTACTGCATCTTCTCCCCTTTCTTGCGAGCTTGAAATCCTTACAGATGAGGACCAACACCTCATCTGTAGGCTTCTCCTGTAAGCCTTGTGGTCATCTTTGACCACTACCCTCTAGGGCTCAACAAATAGTTGATTCCGATCCCAAACTCTCTGCTCGCAATATTCAGAATGGTGATTCTAGCACAAAGGCCATTGGCCTAAGTGTCCAGGCGGACTACATTGAGGTGCAACTAGGGTATCCTGTCGGTCAAGAGTTGGTCTCGTGAGAGTTCTCCGCCGCTTCTGATGCTACAGGTGACCTTGTCATGGTCAGACCAAGCCCAAAGGTATATGTCTTACCCATCCGGAGCTCTCACTCAATGCAGTCTAATTCAGGAACATTGAAGGAGGCACTCTCAGCTCATGATGCAAAGTTATTGGTGTGCTTCTTGTGAGGATAAGGTGAGAGCCATCTGTGAACACGTCATCTATGAGCTGTCAACCTCCTGCCTGGGCAGAAGGCTATACAGGCCAAGTGAGTCTTTTGTAAGAAGGCAAAGTTTGATGGAAAACTGGATCACTACAAGGCTTGCTTTACGACCAAGGGGTTTTCACAGGTTGAGGGTGTAGATTTTACTGAAACCTTCACACCCGTTGGCCACATGACCACTGCTCATCCTTTGTTTGAGGTTTTTCTTCACCACAACTGGGAGGTTCACTAGATGGATGTGAACAATGCATTCCTCCATGGCACCTGAAAGGAGGACATCTACATGGTCCAGCCACCTGGTTTCAAGGTCGGTGACAAGGTCTAGCGCTTACACAAGACCTTGTACGGCTTGAAACAGTGACCCATGTGCTAGAAGCAGGACATCAATGGTATAGTGACACATGCCGGTTACGTGCAGAGTGACGCCGACCCATTCATCGTTCTCAGACGGACAGCTGATAGATTTACCGCCATCTTGGTCTACGTGTACAACCTCCTCATTGCGTCTCCTTCTATGGAGGCCGTGAAGAAGACCAAGGTAGTCCTTCAGGTTGCTTATAGGATGAAGGAACTTGGTCTTTCAGCTGTATTTTTTGGGATGGAGATCATACAATCGGCAGCAACGGATGCTCTTGCTACATCAGGCACGTTACGCCCACGTTGTGGAGAAGCCGTTTACTGACCTACTTGGTGCAATTCCCACAGCTTTTACCCCCATCACACCTGACGGAAAAGATGCTCTCAAGGTGGATCATTCAGAAAATCTGGGGGTGATAATGGACGTGCACATGTACTTGCGCATGATTGGCTCTTTGATGTACTTGGACACTATCACACGACTTGACACTGCCTTCGTTGTCAACCTCCTTGCACGGTTTTCATGGTGTCCACGAGCCACAATCTTTCACATGGTTGTGCGAGTGGTGCGGTACGTGGTCTCCACACTGTACCTTGAACTTTACTTTTGACGGTAGTGTTCCGTAGTTCTCAACGGCTACACAGACAGTGACTCAGCATGAAGCCCTAATGGGCGCACTTGGACGGGCTACGTGTTTCTCTTGAGTGGCACCACTATCTCCTGGTGCAGCGGCAAACACGGTTGTATCACACGTAGCTCATCAGAGGCTGATTATGTTACGCTAGGAACTAGGGATGTTGAGGCGGCATAGTTGTATTGTCTATTTTGTGAGTTACGTCAGTCTGTGCCTTGTTTCATTATGCGCTATAACAACTAGAGTGCTCTTGCCATTGCTGAGAACTCATATGTATTTCATTCATGCACAAAGTAAATTGCTGTTGAGCATCACCTTGTGCATGATCTTATGGAGCAACAGGTGACTCTGTCATCTCGCTCAACACACACATGCAACAGGTTGACTCTTGACCAGAGCACTTACACACAAAACGTTCATGGTGGCCATTCGTTTTGTTCGGCTCTGCCCCTTGCATGAGATTAGTTGAGAGTGGGGTGTGAGCATGGATTTTTTAGCATCTCGTTGCACAGTTCTATCAGTTTTGCACGTTTATGAACAAGCATACAGTCGGGTCATGGGAGAGTGGTGTGATGTTAGCCCTGCGCATTTGTTTGTATAGCTTACTCTGACCACTCGGTCATATCCATGCTCCTGCAATTCCTTGATGCGGACCCAGTTGGCACAAGAGCAACGACGCGTGGTGGCCCCACCACTTGCAGCTTCCGGACAACTGCCATGACGTTCCATGTGTTTGCTAGGGTGCTCCGAGTTTTTTTTCTGAGGTCCCTAGAGTTTTCTTGGTGAACTGGGCCACAAGCCTAATTTTCTTGTTTTACACTGTGTCTCTAGTGATTGATGCCGGACCCGTGAGCATGACCAGTTGTAGCATTCGGCTCATGATTATGCATCTCTAGGTTCAGAAGGTGTTGCTTTTGGATGCCTGTGCGCAGAGTTTCGGCCAAAATAGAGGTTTTGGCCGGTTTTGTGACAAACTAACACTGCCACGTACATCATCCACCATGTGCCGTGGCTGGCATTATTCTGTGTGCTTGTGAGTTGTCATTTTTCTCTGCATTACTAAGCTAAAAGAGCCTATGAGACTTTGCGTGTCTCCCTAGCTGAACTCTTGTTTTCTCTTGCACCTGCTTGCTTGCTATTGCACCAGCTGACTCCATTGTGTCGCCATGTCAGCAGCAGCAAGGCTATGAATCTTACCAGTGGTTTCTCACCGCTCTCACAATTCCAAAAAACATCGACCACTGATAGGATGACCGTCAAAATTATCTCAAATGCTTTCAACATTTTTATGTTGTTTGGCCTTCTTCTTGTCAGTAGTGGATGTTTTTGAAATCGCGCCTTCATAATCGTCGAAGTCCCCCGACTTCTCAGAGGTGCTTCTCAACTTGACTACTCAAGACTCGACCTCCCAAACTTTGCCCGCCTTGACCTCCAAAGACCTCTGGTATGCCTTATTTGTGTTATCACACTTGTATGCATGTTTTTGGTAGTTCCAACACTTGTCATTGAAGTATAGTTACCTGTAATTAAAAATTGCTCAAGTTTTCCAAATTCCTACGTAGTGTTATTACCCCTATCTTTTTGTGTGCTCCATGTATGTTTTGGTTTGGCATAAAAATTTTATGGATAGTCAATGTGGGTATGCAATGTTTCAAAATTTTGTTAGTAATCATTTGATCCATGGCGAACATCTGGAGTGTTAGTTATTGAGAGTGGCTTTCGGACATATTTTTTCCATTTCCTTGCCGTCGCAACAATTTTTGTGTAGAAGTTGCCCTCTTATGTTCCTCTTATGTGTGAATTGGGTAGTTTGTGTCATACTTACAAACGTAGTGGGTATGTTTCTTTGGGTGAGTGACCATATATCTACATAGTTCTCGATATCTATCAAGGTATCCACGTTCCGCACATTAACCACGTCATATCCAAATATCGCACATTAATGACGGGGTGTCCACCTGTCCGGACATTAAGTATGCTACTCACATGTCATTGTATATGTCATTGCCATGTCCAATGAATGTTTACTTAATAATTCCATATCCGCTTCCGGGGCTTTGGCAAGTCGGCCAGTGGTGAATGCTCCCCAGTCGGCTGAACAATCACTGTGTCCAATGGCTGTTCATCAACGACTAGGCCTGACAAGCTGATTTTATGTTGTTTTCCAACCGAAAATGACCCAAAATGTACATTGAAGCTGATTGGACATCGTCGACACCGAAGCCTAGCGATGGCTAATCCAATGTGTGGTGCTCGCGTGATGACGTGTCGTTAGATACACTCTCTTTGTTGTTAGCGGATATGACCTAGAGCTTTATTTTCTAGCCATCGGAGCCCGAATGTTGGTGCTATGGAAGGAAAAGAAAAGAAAACACAAAGTATCATACCCAGTTACCATTTGTGATAAGATTAAGTTGTTTTTTGTGCTCAACATTCTCTTTAAATACACGTAAAATAATGATTATATCAAAGTGAAATGCCTACATTGTTAAGACCTCTTCTTCACGTAGTTTCTAAGAGTGAAAGACGAAGAATACATGTGAAGCAACATGTTCCTTCAATGGAAAAAAAATCAAATAAATACATATGCACAAATATCATCATGGATGTCCACTGACAATTCACTCCCTAACTGGAGGAGAACGTGAATATAGCCAAATAATGATTTTACAAGCAGGGTCCAGCCCCCTTGGCTGGCAGCACTCTGGAGCAAAAACATAGTCCACATCTCAAGCACTATCTTTGTAGTCCATGTTGCTGTCGACATTGTCAAATATGTCATCATCCTCTTCTGCGTCTTCCTTCATAATACTTGAACCGGAAGATGAGTCATCTTGTACTGGAAATGTGCACTAATACACTTTGGTGAATTGGATAGGACTACCAACAGGCCATAACTTGAAGAAGACATATGCACTAGACACTCTAGCCAAGAAGGAGAGAACAATAGGCTCTCCTACTTTTCAGTCTAAGTGTTTCATAGTAACCTTGCTCAGCCTTGAAGACAAGTGTTAAACACTGTTGTAGGTGTAAAAGAATAAAGGTGGAACACGGTTGAATAATGAGACCCTCTTTTTCCCTTTATACATTGTTGACGTCTGCTATGGATACATTAGTTATTATTTCAATAACAATTTACATGTGGTACCCACAACACATGGATATGAGGAGAATCATTTTCGAACAGGATTCAAACGTATATCCAAGGTCCAACCAAGGACAGCCCACTCAAAAACATCATTGTGGTGCATCTACTGGTCTTGGGGCTTCTCCCTGTCTTGAGCCACGCGTTGTCTGACCCGTACCTCCATGAATCCTTCAACTATGAAACCTTCAAACACCCGTATAGTAGGCCACCTATAATCTGACCTCCAGGTTGCACAGTGTAGATAGTCTTCCCTGCTTCCACAAGGGAAAGATTATCATGAAAGACCTTTATTTAAGTCAAACTCAAAGACAAAGATACACAGGGTGCAAAAAAGGAATTCAATGGAACTTCTTAGAACTTACATGTATGTGTCATCATCCACCTCATCAGGCTCATCATCCCATGTGTCTTCAAGGCAGCAAGCTTCCTGTACTGTTGCTGCCCATTGGAAAATCTCTTCACGCTGCTCCCACTCATGCTGTTGTTTCAAATTCTCATACCTGTCCTCGTCCTCTTCTAGATTCATGCAAGAAACACCTCTTGGGGTCATACACTTCTTCTCCTAATTCATACGTTGTGTTGTTCTCTGGATTGTACAGTAGTCCTGCACCTGCACCTGCAATAGTTGCTGTTGGAGCTGCTCAAACAGCATGTGATGTAGCGAGTCCAACAAAACCAACTGTTGCACCTGTAGCTGTTGCACCCCCTGCCATGTTGAAGTCCAATAGAGTTGTTCTTGGCACTGCTGCTGCATTGGCAGCAGTCCATCTTGCTTCTACCCGTGTAGTTTTCTAGCCTGTTCCAACTACACCAGCCCCCTCATCCTCTGCTCCACCTGTCCAACCAGTTCCCGTGTCTGCTCCCTCTATCCCCCGTGTCCCAGCGCCTCGCCTAGGTAGCTCAGCACCCTATGCTACTCCTCCTTCACTAGTAGGCACGCCAGGATAACCTCCCGCCACTGTCTCTGTACAAATGGCCTCTTCTATGCGCTCAAGCTGACGCAGCAATGTGTTGGCCGCAACAGCCACTGCACCTCCGACAGCCGGAGGATTGGGGCACTTAGACTTCCTATGACTACGAACACCACACTGTGGGCAGATTTAATTTCTCTTCCTACGGTCCTCCCGCTCCCACCTTGCGCTCTTGTGGTGACCTGGACCACGCTTCGGTCCCGGCTGCCTCCACTGTTTGTCTTCTAGATGTTTGAAGTGGATGGGGTTGACGCCAGGCATGGGGTGGTTGTACTTTTTGTAGTACGCCATGCGGGTGTGCTACACTTCTACGAAGGGCTCTGGATTTTCACCCCTGCCATTTATGAACACACATGCATGCACACAAGGCTGACCGCACTCCTTCCACCCACCGCACGTGCACGTCCTCTCTTGCACATTCACTCAGCGTTGACAGTTGCTCAGCTCAGTAACTGTGGCCAAGTGTGTGCCCTCCTCTTCCACCTCGTAGTCCGCATTGCTGACGGATGCGTGGAGCATGTGCTTCTCTGGAGTTGGCACAAAGTTGCCCTTGACCAGCTTGCTTTGCTTACGACAATCTGCAAGTAAACGTTGCACCCACGTGTACAGCGACATGAAGCAGTAGAAGGGAAACAGCTTCCGAACCTCAACAATGCGGGCGTTCAAAGACTCGACGGCGTTGGAAGTCGTGTGCCCGCCGCATCCAACCGGGCAGTACAGTCTACTCCACTGTTCCTTTGGTATGCCGCCCTCCCTTTAAGCTCCCAGCAACATGGCGGCAGCGCGTAGGGCAACGCGACGCAGCTGCTCCTCGCACCTCAGCCACTAAGCCTTTGTCAGTGCATGTGCGAACCTCCACAACCAATAGCTCGCCTACTTGCCATGTCTTTGCCACACGTTCTCCTGCAAATGGAAGGCACAGTAGCCATGTTGGGCTCCGGGCAACTTCTCGGCCACAGGGCTGAGCAGCCCTTTGCCATGGTCATTGATGACCACGGTGCCCTCTTGCACAGCCCTTGGTTATGCCAAAGAAAAGTGAAAGCAAGACCACTTCCCGTTGTTTTCGTTTACACCGTTGACACCGCGTTTTTGTTGGCATCAAAGAGCAGACAGATGAGGAACACTTCCTTATGCCTATTTTTTAGTGCGTGCCTTCCATGGTCAGGAGCCTGCAACTGTGTTGAAACCCTAGGATGGTGGTTCCGGGTGCAACAAACACACGATGGAAATTCTTGTCTTCTGTGGCCTCAACAACGGCATGGGTGTTGGGATCCACGGGCATGAGCTACACGTTCAAACAAAGATGAACCGTCAGTTTTCCAACCTCAAGCGAAGGACATCAATGACACGAGATCAAGAAACCAATGTATGCTCACCTCCTCGCACTACACTAGAAACAGGGACCAGGCCTTGTCTTTCGGCCCCATCATACGCTCTTGCGTCTTCTACTTCGCGCGGTAGAGAGTGTTCTTCTCAACCTCTTTGCTGGTGCTCTTGTTCACCATGGCCTCAAGGATCTTCACTTTGGCCATGGGGTTGCACCTCAATGTGGAGGCAATCTGCCGACTAACCCACAGCACCATTCTCGCTGAATCACCACGTCCCATACCAGGAACGTAGTGGTGTCCATCCACGAACTGGCCGACGGTAACGTTGACATGTGGTGCGTTGGCATGGGCCTTGTACACCCCAGACACTTTTCGTCCTTCCGCTGCCCACGGCGTGCCTCAAAGCGAGTCTTCTCCCTCCAAAGTTACTGCACGGTCATGCGGTTGGCTATGGCGTAATCGTCAACTGCTGTCCTAGCCTCCTCCATCGTGGGAATCTCCATGCCAGGTAGGAAGAGGTATGTCGTCTTGCACCTTTTCGGAGCCGATTCATCCGGTTCGTCATCCGAGGACACTACAAAGTCACAATCACGAAACACAAGTTCTAATACAAACATGGAACCACACAGCATGCATCATGAAGTAGAGTTGCACCTGCCATGAATAACAATGGGCATGAACCCCACGCCTGAGACAAAGACTATTGTTTGCAAGCTGTGAAGGTGAGATAATTAGGACATGGCTTGTTTTTCCCGCTCCAAGTCCTCGTCATAAACTTGGACTTGGGGCGGGGAAGCGAGACCTGGCTGGTCATGCGACGCTGCAAAGGTGCCACGTGATGGTGTGATGGGTTGTGGGCCATGGGATCTACGTCTACTGCTGGCTGTCCAGCTGAGTTGTCCCGCCATATTTAGATGAAATGGATCTTGCGTAGTAAACTTCAGAATTAAATGTACGATATGCCCACTCTCACCGGGTGCGGACGCGTCCCCCATCGCAAGTGGCCCATGGCGTAGACAAGACGGGAGCCGGGTTCGCTCGCTCTCAGCGAACGATAGACAACACAAAGATTGAGATATGGCGTTCATTATGTTACGTGCATGGATGTCATGGACGTAAACTCTGGGGTGCTGGATATGTCATGACTATAATTGAAGTTGGTGGATTTGGTATGGCCAAAATTCAGCTCGCGCATTTGTTGACGCTTGCGCTGATATACCAGCTATGACACCCATGTTTCTTTCAAATGGAAAATTTAGCCCCGCTTAGTTTCCTTCAAAGAGAATGTTGTGGTAAGAATGTTCGTTTCCATGACCAGTCCCGATAGTCTGAGGGAACCAGACGTACGTCTTAAAAATGCGACACCATTGAAAAGTATATTCATTCCTACACATGAAGAATGGTACACTTGCCGCATACCCACTGACGTCGCAACTAATGTACACCATACCAAATTTTGCAGAAAAAGAATGGGGGGAGGCACTTTGACAGGAAAATAATTATAATGTCCAGGAAATAACAATAATACTTTTAAGGGCCACTGTTAACAAATACGGGGGTGTGACCATATACCCACAAAATTCCCAATAGATGTGATATATCCAGTAACCGCTCTTTAACAACGCCATATCCACCAGTTCCGCACTTTAAACCTGATATACCCACATGTGGTAAAAAAGCAATGAGCTATCCGAAAAAAAAGAAAAAAGCGATCGAACACCATGTCGACGTTGCATAAAACGCAGCGTCCGAATGCTGACATCATCACAGTACTTGAACAATCACAAACCCCAAATTTGGGTTGTTTGTGATTCTTTGAGGGAGGGGATTGCATGGGATTCGCGAGGTGGGTCCGAGACACCCCATGCGTTGAAAAGGAACCTGCTGTTGTGATTTGTGACGTTATTGTCGACCTTTACAGTTTACTGTGACCACTCGGCCATGTCCATACTCGTGCAGATCCCTGATGCAGACACAGGCGGTACAGGTGCGCCATCCGGTGGCGGACTACCAGCTTGGAGCTGACCGACGGCCGTTCCAGAGCTCTGGACGCTACCCGGGACCTCCTGCAGTTTTTCTGCAGCACGCAGGACTTTATCGGTGGACTGGCTGTGGGCCGTGGGCCCATTGCACCGCGAGAGAAGAAAAAAAAAGGGAGTCGAGCTGACGTCAGCATTTTTGCTTGCTGACATCAGCAACCACCTGCTGATGTCAGCACCATACTTAGCCAAATTTTTGGTCGGACAGTCAAAAACTGCCAGCGTCTCAAATCCTCGAGAAACGCTGACGCTTTCGCAATCTGACAAACCTGACCTGTCTACCCATACTGAGAGGCGACATGGACTCGTCGGACAACAAGGGGAAGGCGACAGATGATCCCTCCTCCTCCTCTTCTGGTGTCCTGAGCCCACGCTCCCAGGCCATTGAGGACATGCGGAGCCAGCAGGTTGAGATGCGTCGCCTACAGCGGGAGCAGACAGATGCCATCCGTACGCTGACTGAGCTTCTGCGTAGCCAGTCCACAGTCCCACGGCAGGTTTCCGGGGGAGCCGCCGGCGTCGCGGTCTCTACACAGCAGTCGGCTCAGGCACCCGTTACAGGAGTTTGACCAGATCCACTCACCCGTACGCTGACTGAGCTTCTGCGTGGCTAGTCCACAGTCCCACGGCAGGTTTCCGAGGGAGCTGCCGACGTCGCGTTCTCTACACGGCAGTTGGCTTGACCTGACCCACCACCTTCTGACCTCCTGGATGATGAGCCATTCATGCCAGGCATGACAGACGACTCCCCGGATCATGAGATTTGAGTTCTTCAGGAGCGCCTCCTTCAGTTGCAGACGGGGACCAGATCTCCTGGGATTCCTACGGTGTGACCGTCACCTGACTATCTCGGTGACTATCCCCTTCCAGAAGTCTTCCCCGTCTCTCGTACTCCTCAGCCTGCGGTCGCCCTCCCCACGGAGCGGCAACCCAAGGACTTTGAGACACCACCTCCACGGTACATCACTGAGGACGGCTTCAACTGCTGGGAGATCCTCTTTCAGGTTTGGACTACTTCAGAGGGCGTGTGGCCCTACTACCACAGCCCGTATCAGCCTACAGACCCAGCACAGGTGCTGACAGCAGCCAGGGCGATGCGCGGCCTCCTTTATGCCATGCCACGCGAGACCGTCGTCGACTTCCGTCCCTTCCTTGGCGAGCCCGGCACAGGCACTGGCGCCGATCCACGCGGAGGTTGGGATCTGGCCCTATCCCTGCTGGCCGCAGAGACGCACGCCACCCGTGCAGCACACATTCGTGCCTTCCACTCTCTCCATCAGGGGCCTGGAGAGCCTGCAGCCGCTTACTGGAGACGCGCCATGCGCATCTACACGCGTCTTGGGAGGCACACAGCTGTGGGCGCTCCGTATGATGATGCTCGGAGTTCGCCTTGAGTATACTGACATCTTCATACGGTACAACGATGCCATCCTTGAGCCCTTCTCAACCACTCTACAGCTTTTCCCTTGGGCGCATCAGCTCTTCCTCCAGGTGACTTCAGCCCGTGAGGCAGCCGTGGCCCATCAGGAGACTTCCCTTGCTACAGCAGTAGTCGCATCACCACCATCATCCCTCTTGCAGTCTCCTTCTTCATCGTCCATCACGTCCTCGTCTTCCTCCTCCTCTTCGGCCCCGCCCACACCCACTCAGACACAGGGTGTTGCAGTAGCAGCTCAGGGGAAGAAGAAGAAGGGGAAGCGGGGACCAGGTCAGTAGCAGTCCCAGCAATAGTCGTCCTCCAGTGGTAGCAGTGGACGTTCCGTTCATTGCTATAACTGTGGAGGCGCCCATCCCTACACCGAGTGCCAGCAGCCGCTCGACTGGACGCGCATTACTCGTGGGCTCCAGGCTGCACACGCACTCTGTTCCGCGTCAAGCACGTCAGCCTCGTCTTCCTCCGGACACGTTGCAGCCACGACTTCAGCTGTTCCTGGTTTTCCACCGGCGAGTAGCAGTGATCCGGACCCACGCGACCGTACCATCGCCGAGCTTCGCCACCTTCTGGCGCTCCGCCTTCAGGGAGGTGCGGGTGTGTTATCACAGCCGAGTGATTCACAGACTGTCGGTCCATCTGTCCATGTGGCTCGGGATGACTCGTGTGGGGGGGCACAGTCGGCATGTGATGATGATGGGCCTGACTGTACAAATTGGGTTCATGAGTCCCACCTTTGTGCCCTTCGTCGTTTCTCCCCACCTGCTGCTCAGCGTCCATCTGAGGCCGAGTGTTCCATTGCCCGTTGTACAGTGACGTCTTCCAGTCGTGATGCCGGTGGCACTTGGATCATCGATTCAGGTGCCACTCATCACATGACGTGTCGTCGTAGTGACTTCGTTCTTCTCGGCCCTGTTGCGTCTGTTCGTTCCGTCCGCACCGGCTCTGGTCAGTCCTTGCTAGTCCAGGGTGTTGGGGTTGTGCGCTTCGATGGTCCGTCTGGCCCCGTGTATCTCTCCGAGGTGCTATTTGTGCCTGACCTTGAGCTCAGTTTGCTTTCTGTACGTGCTTGCACACTGATGGGACTCTCTGTGGAGCACACTGCCGCGTCCGCGACTGTGACTGCCATTGACACTCGCAGCATTGTTGTGCGTGCCTCTGTTGTGGATGACTTGTACCGTGTTTCCCGGACTTCTGCTCCTTGCTCCCCATCCCCTTCAGCTCGTGTTTTTGTCACTGGTGTTCTGACTCCTGAGCACCAGCGATTGCTTCATCGCCGTTTTTGTCATGTGGGCTCCGACACTGTGTCGAAGCTCATTCGGACACAGCCCGCTCTCGGTCTTGATGCGGCTTCTTTCGAGAAGCCGCCCAAGACTGACTGTCTCTTCTGTGCCCAGGGTAAGATGCATCGCTGCACCTATCCTGACTCACGTTCTTGCGCACTTCGCCCTCTCGAGTTAGTCCATTCGGACCTTCTTGGCCCTCTTCTTGTCGAGTCTATGTCCGATAGGGGTCGATACGTCCTGACTCTGACTGATGACTTCACCCGGATGCGGTGGGTCTACAGCCTGCGCCAGAAGAGTGACGCCGCTCTCGCGGTTCGACTCTGGCTAGTGATGGCTGAGCGTCAGTCCCGCCACACGCTCCACACCTTCCAATCGGATCGTGGCGGCGAGTTCCTAGGCGAGATGGATAGCTTCTTCGCTGAGCACGGGATTTTTCACCAGGTCTCCGCTCCTGCTAATCCTCAGCAGAACAGTGTTTCTGAGCGTTGGAACCGCACCATGGAGGATGCGGTTCGCGCTATGCGGTCTGAGTGCGGTCTCCCAGAGTCCTTCGCTTTTGAGGGCTTTGCCTACATGACTTGGGTCTGGAACCGCCTCCCGCACGGTCCTCTTCCGGACCACGTTACACCGTATGAGCTCTGGTTCGGCCANGATCGTGGCGGCGAGTTTCTAGGCGAGATGGATAGCTTCTTCGCTGAGCACGGGATTTTTCACCAGGTCTCCGCTCCTGCTACTCCTCAGCAGAACGGTGTTTCTGAGCGTTGGAACCGCACCATGGAGGATGCGGTTCGCGCTATGCGGTCTGAGTGCGGTCTCCCAGAGTCCTTCGCTTTTGAGGGCTTTGCCTACATGACTTGGGTCTGGAACCGCCTCCCGCACGGTCCTCTTCCGGACCACGTTACACCGTATGAGCTCTGGTTAGGCCATCGTGCTGACCTTCGTCTCGCTCACGTCTGGGGGTCCTTGGCTTCCGTGTGGTACACCGAGGACCAGCAGGGGTCCAAGGTCTCACCGCGGGGTCGCTTGTGTGCATTCGTTGACATCTCCCCGCGATCGAGGGCCTGGAGATTTTGGGACCCTACCCGTCGTCGCATTGTTGAGTCACGCGACGCGCTCTTCTTTGAGTCTCTCACCTACCATGATCTGACGTCGATTACGTCGCTGCCTGTCACGCACATCCCTACGTGTGAGGTTTCTCACCGGATGGGGGAGTCTTTGCCTGCGAGCACCCCTCGTCAGGCTGATGTGTCCGTTCCAGCTCCCTCCACTTCACGGTCTTTGGCCCTTGATGACCCAGCGATCATCGCTGTCGGCCCAGAGACCTCTCCAACACCACCGGCTTCAACCCCGGTTCCCTCGCCTCCCTCTGGTACCCATGATCCTACGCCTGTGCGTACTCGTATGTCAGCCGGCACTCCTGCCTCTGTGTGTGGTCCTGCCTTACCTGTCCCTACTGCCACAACGAGTCCCGTGTCTCCCACACAGGCCTCTCCTCATACGACATCACCAGCTCCCTTGCCTCAGCTCTCCCCGGCTGTGATTGTGCCCGTTCCTGAGCCTGAGGTGCGTCCCTTGAGCCCAGGTTACTCCCGTGAGCCCGGCGGTCGTCTTCGACCATTGGACTCCGGAGCTCAGCAAGCGTCTGGCCAAGCACCCAGGTGCTCCACCCGTAGCGTCGCGAGTGGTGACCCCGGCACAAAGGCCCTAGGCCTGAGTGTCCGTACTGAGCACACAGAGGTACACCCAGCGTGTCCCGTAGGGCACGACCTCATCACTCGCGAGTTCCACATCGCTTGTGATGCAGCAGCCGATCTTGTGGTCGTCAGACCTAGCACTGAGGCGTGTACTCTTGCCACACAGGGCTCCCCCTCTTTGGCGCCTGACCCGGGCACACTCAGGGAAGCTCTCTCATCACAGGATGCTGACGCTTGGCGTGCTGCCTGCGAGGATGAGCTTCGCGCCATTCGAGAGCACGGCGTTTACGAGCTAGTCGACCTTCCACCTAGGAGGAAGACTATTCAGGTCAAGTGGGTCTTTCGCAAGAAAGTGAAGCCAGATGGCTCACTGGAACGCCACAAGGCTCGCTTGGTCGTCAAGCGGTACTCTCAGATTGAGGGCATCGATTACACTGACACCTTCGCCCCTGTCGGTCGTATGACCTCAGCTCGAGCTCTGTTCGGTGTAGTGGCTCAGCATGACTGGGAACTACACCAGATGGATGTGAATAATGTGTTCCTCCATGGCTCTCTGGATGAGGAGATCTACGTGGCTCAGCCACCCGGCTTTGAGGACGGCGACAAGGTCTAGCGCTTGCGCAAGTCCTTGTATGGCCTCAAGCAGTCCCCTCAGTGTTGGAACCAGGAGATCACTAGCACCCTGACTCGTGCGGGATATGTACAGAGCGAGGCAGATCCCTCACTCTTCATCCGCCGGACGCCTGAGCGGTTCACCGCCATCCTGGTCTATGTCGACGACCTTCTGATCGCGTCTCCTTCACTGGAGGCCGTGAAGGAGGCCAAGGCCGTCCTCCAGACTGCCTACAGGATGAAGGACCTTGGTCCTGGGCGGTGTTTCTTGGCATGGAGATCGTACGAGACCGCAGACGTCATACTCTGCTACTGCACCAGGCCCGATACGCACGTGTTGTGGGGGAGCGCNGGCACCCTGACTCGTGCGGGATATGTACAGAGCGAGGCAGATCCCTCTCTCTTCATCCGCCGGACGCCTGAGCGGTTCACCGCCATCCTGGTCTATGTCGACGACCTTCTGATCGCGTCTCCTTCACTGGAGGCCGTGAAGGAGGCCAAGGCCGTCCTCCAGACTGCCTACAGGATGAAGGACCTTGGTCCTGGGCGGTGTTTCTTGGCATGGAGATCGTACGAGACCGCAGACGTCATACTCTGCTACTGCACCAGGCCCGATACGCACGTGTTGTGGGGGAGCGCTTCAGTGATCTCCTCGGCGCAGTGCCAACGGCTTCCACACCTCTCACACCCGACGGGCAGGATGCCCTGAAGGTGGACGATCCCACACAGCTGGGGAGACAGTGGATGTGACCTTGTACCTCTGTCTCATCGGATCTCTGATGTACCCGGCCACTACCACACGTCCGGATATCGCATTCGCCGTCAACCTCCTTGCGCAGTTTTCACAGGCTCCACATGCTAGAGCCCTTCATGCGGCTGTGCAAGTAGTGCGGTACGTGGTCTCCACACCGTACCTCGGACTCTGCTTTCGCCGGCAGTGGCTACACTGACAACGACTGGGACTGGAGCCCAGACGGACGCAGTCGCACTGGTTACGTGTTCCTGCTTGGTGGTACTGTTGTGTCCTGGCGCAGCGGGGAGCAGGGCTGCATTGCACGTATCTCATCAGAGGCAGAGTATGTCGCTCTGGGTGCAGGGGCTGCTGAGGCGGTATGGCTGTAGCGTCTGTTTCTTGAGCTGGGTCAGTCAGTACCCGCCATTGTGCTTCGTTGCGACAACCAGAGTGCTCTTGCTATTGCGGAGAACTCTGGTGTCTTCCATGCTCGCATGAAGCACATTGAAGTAGAGCATCACTTTGTGCGTGACTTGGTGGAGCGACACGTGATCTCCGTCATTTGGGTTGGCACTGACATGCAGCGTGCTGACTTCTTGACGAAGGCACTAGCACGCGAAACGTTCCTGGTGGCCATTCGTTTTGTCGGACTTCGCCCCTTTCCTGAGAGTGGTTGAGTGTGGGGTGTTGTGGTGGCCATTCGTTCCGTCGTTGCACGCATTGTTGTACTCGTTTCAGTGCTGCACGTGAATGGACATGCGCACCATCGGGTCATGGGGGAATGTTGTGATTTGTGACGTTCCTGTCGACCTGTACAGTTTACTGTGACCACTCGGCCTTGTCCATACTCGTGTAGATCCCTGATGCGGACCCAGGCGATACCGGCACGCCATCCGGTGGCGGACTACCAGCTTGGAGCTGACCGACGGCCGTTCCAGAGCTCTGAACGCTACCCGGAACCTCCTGCAGTTTTTCTGCAGCACGCAGGACTTTATCGGTGGACTGGCCGTGCGCCCGATTTGCATGTTTTTGCATTGTGTGTCCACCGTTCGATGCCGGATGGATGCGTGTCACCAGTCATAACGTCCGGCTTGTGATTCTGCACGTCTAGGTTCAGACGGCGTAGCGTTCTGACATGTGTGCGCAGAGTTACGGCCAAAACAGTGGTTTTGGGCCGGTTTTAGGACAGATCTTGCACTGCCGCGTGCGACACCCGCCGTGCGCCGCGGCAGGTACTTATGCCATGGACCTGTCATTTGTCATTTCTCCCTGCAAATGCTATTGAAGCATTCTGACACTTTGCCTTTGTGTCGCCTAGCCAAACCCTTGCCGTTGCGTGCACGACTTGTGACTGTCGTCACCGTCTGACCAAGCACTGACGCCTAGTCAGCGGCGGTGTCGCTAAGACGCTTCCACGCATTTTCTCACTTGCTGGGCCTCGCGGTACCGGGGTTCAGCAAGTGCCCGCACATGAATTAAAAGCCCTCAACCTCGAATGTGATTTGGGGTTGGGTTTGAAAGTAGTTTGCATGTAAAAGAGGTGAGGTTTGCATGCCCGTCGAAGACAAAATTGGAAAAAAGGGGTCGATCGTGATCTCGCAAGGGAGTTGCTCGATTGCTACTCTTCCTCCCTTGCGAGATCGCGACCTCGAGCGAGAGGAGCAAGAGTTGCGATGGAGCTATTCTCGCTCGATTGAGGAGGGTCACATGACTCTCCTCGCCATGCTCGATCATGGCGAGCGAGCTGGATACCATGTTCCAATTTTTTTAGTGCTGGATATGGCATATATAAATTTTCGCTTGTGGATATGGGAGGGTCCGCCCTTCGGGTTCGTGGATATCTTGGTTATTTTCCCCTACAAAATAATACTCTAGATGTCCACCATGCTAAAAATCGTATGGGGGAAAATCTAATTCTCCGCATACCCACTATGACACTGCACCGATGTACGCATGACAACATGAAAATTAAACCTTAGTCATTGACTCAAACACACGTTAGGTCCCGTACGCTAATACTTTCCCCTATATTAAATAACATTTTTGAGAGTTGAAATCGACTATATGTATATGTTTTTTCTTTCTGTACCTTCGCGTGTCTCTCTCTTTCACACTCTCCCCCTATCTCTCTCTCTCTCTCTCTCTCTCTCTCTCTCTCTCTCTCTCTCTCTCTCTCACCCTCTTTGTGTTTTTACAACTTTCGCTATGCCTGAGAGTCCTCGAACTAGGAAAAAAACCAGTACTGGTATTCTCTATCGAGTTGGACGGCCCCTCACTGTTGACGCTGGGACTCCAACGGGCTGGCTGGCGGCAGCAAACTAGCTCGTCGACTGCCTTTTCGGCTAGTCCTCGTTGGCAAATGCTGACGAGGACTATGGAGCTGTCGACCGGACGAGTTTCGATTGACACTCCGCCTTTTCTACTTGCGCTCTTCTCATGTCGACGACGTCGACATGAGAAATATGCTAAAAAACCAATTAATGTGGACGTGGAGTTGGCGTTTATATTTCCGATGCAAATATAAACGTCGAGTCAACGCCGACTTCATTTTTTTGGTCTGTGGGAGAGATTTATCGAAAACAATTACTTATCCAACCTCGCTCTTTTGTTTTTAACATCGTAGCAATCTGAAGTGAACATATTAAAGTGAACAGGACTGTTTCACTCGTTCACGTAGCGAACGAGCGAAATAGTCCTCGAACGGAACGGTA
>SZWC01003374.1:23357-40212 GCA_023375785.1 Penium margaritaceum
CAGCCCCCACCAGCAAAAGGTGCTGCTGCCTCATCCGCACCAGCCAAACCTGCTGCGGCAGCACTTCCTGCCAAGGCACCTGATGCCTCACCTGCTGGTGCAGCAAGCAGTCGCGACGGAGCGATGTCAAGGGGCGGGGTCTTCCAAGGGCCGACGATGGCTGACCTTGAGTGGGCGGCACTGGAAGCGACGAAATGAGCACATGCTGCAATTACCAACCAATCGACCCGTCGCAGCATTCCGCTCGGAGTCTGAATCTGTGCACGTTCGCGTTTGAGGGTGGCTTTGTGTGTATTCTTTGGGCAGCGGCGTCCACTGCATCATCCAAACCCTTTCAGGCAGCTTGTGTACCATTGGCCGAGGGATGAAGAGAAATTGCGAGCGCACGGTTGCAGTTAGAGTTTGTGCATAGTCATTTGCAGCAACCGGTTGATTCTCCTTCCTTGACGGAAAAATGTGGGAACCTGCCACCTTTGCTTCTCCTCTCTCCCCTTTCTTACTCAGAACTGCTTATTGTTCTACTGCACGTCCACTTTGCCGGCACATTAATTGGAGTCTCGACCGCAGCTGCTTTGGCTTCCTTCTCCACAAAACTTCTCGTGGTTCCGTTTGTGTGCTCATTTTTGGTGCTTCTCGCTCTTTTTCTTTTCCTTCCTCCCTCTAGTGCTCTCTCTTCTCATCATTTTCGCCTTTTATGTCCACGTCCTCCCACTTCTCGATGGCCGTCTTTCTCCTCCTCTTCTCTCTTTGTCCTCCCAATTCTTCTCCTCTTCCAGCCCAGTCCGTTGCTTCTTCTGCTATGCTGTTTCTTTTTCATCCTTTCCCTCGTATTTCTTTTCCTTTCTTTTCTTTTCTTTTCTTTTCTTCTTCTTCTTCTTCATCTTCTTCTTCTTCTTCTTCTTCTTCTTCTTCTTCTTCTTTTCTTTTTTTTTTTCGGGTGGGTTTTTTGTGAAGAGAAAGCTGTATTAGGAAAAGGGAGCATGCAACGCCGCCACGGACCAGCACAACCATGCCGTATTTCTCCTCAAGCCTTTCATCTTCCCTGCCCCTCTTGCTCGTCCCCATCATTTTCTTCTCTTCTCCCTTTCCTTGCCTTCCTCCACATGTTTCTTTGTCATCTTCTCCCCTTCCTCCCTCCCTCCATCCATCTGCTCTCCACCCACTCCCCCTCACCCCCTCTTCCTCCTATCCTACTCTTCCTCCTCTTCATCCTCCTCCCCCCCCCCCTCCCCTTCCTCTTCCTCCTCTTCCTCCTCCGTCTCCTCCTCCTCCTCCTCCTCCTCCTCCTCTTCCTCTTCCTCTTCCTCTTCCTCCTCCTCCTCCTTCCCCCCTCCTCCCTCTCCTCCTCCTCCTCCTCCTCCTCCTCCTCTTCCTCTTCCTCTTCCTCTTCCTCCTCCTCCTCCTTCCCCCCTCCTCCCTCTCCTCCTCCTCCTCCTCCTCCTCCTCCTCTTCCTCTTCCTCTTCCTCTTCCTCCTCCTCCTCCTTCCCCCCTCCTCCCTCTCCTCCTCCTCCTCCTCCTCCTCCTCCTCTTCCTCTTCCTCTTCCTCTTCCTCCTCCTCCTCCTTCCCCCCTCCTCCCTCTCCTCCTCCTCCTCCTCCTCCTCCTCCTCTTCCTCTTCCTCTTCCTCTTCCTCCTCCTCCTCCTTCCCCCCTCCTCCCTCTCCTCCTCCTCCTCCTCCTCCTCCTCCTCTTCCTCTTCCTCTTCCTCTTCCTCCTCCTCCTCCTTCCCCCCTCCTCCCTCTCCTCCTCCTCCTCCTCCTCCTCCTCCTCTTCCTCTTCCTCTTCCTCTTCCTCCTCCTCCTCCTTCCCCCCTCCTCCCTCTCCTCCTCCTCCTCCTCCTCCTCCTCCTCTTCCTCTTCCTCTTCCTCTTCCTCCTCCTCCTCCTTCCCCCCTCCTCCCTCTCCTCCTCCTCCTCCTCCTCCTCCTCCTCTTCCTCTTCCTCTTCCTCTTCCTCCTCCTCCTCCTTCCCCCCTCCTCCCTCTCCTCCTCCTCCTCCTCCTCCTCCTCCTCTTCCTCTTCCTCTTCCTCTTCCTCCTCCTCCTCCTTCCCCCCTCCTCCCTCTCCTCCTCCTCCTCCTCCTCCTCCTCCTCTTCCTCTTCCTCTTCCTCTTCCTCCTCCTCCTCCTTCCCCCCTCCTCCCTCTCCTCCTCCTCCTCCTCCTCCTCCTCCTCTTCCTCTTCCTCTTCCTCTTCCTCCTCCTCCTCCTTCCCCCCTCCTCCCTCTCCTCCTCCTCCTCCTCCTCCTCCTCCTCTTCCTCTTCCTCTTCCTCTTCCTCCTCCTCCTCCTTCCCCCCTCCTCCCTCTCCTCCTCCTCCTCCTCCTCCTCCTCCTCTTCCTCTTCCTCTTCCTCTTCCTCCTCCTCCTCCTTCCCCCCTCCTCCCTCTCCTCCTCCTCCTCCTCCTCCTCCTCCTCTTCCTCTTCCTCTTCCTCTTCCTCCTCCTCCTCCTTCCCCCCTCCTCCCTCTCCTCCTCCTCCTCCTCCTCCTCCTCCTCTTCCTCTTCCTCTTCCTCTTCCTCCTCCTCCTCCTTCCCCCCTCCTCCCTCTCCTCCTCCTCCTCCTCCTCCTCCTCCTCTTCCTCTTCCTCTTCCTCTTCCTCCTCCTCCTCCTTCCCCCCTCCTCCCTCTCCTCCTCCTCCTCCTCCTCCTCCTCCTCTTCCTCTTCCTCTTCCTCTTCCTCCTCCTCCTCCTTCCCCCCTCCTCCCTCTCCTCCTCCTCCTCCTCCTCCTCCTCCTCTTCCTCTTCCTCTTCCTCTTCCTCCTCCTCCTCCTTCCCCCCTCCTCCCTCTCCTCCTCCTCCTCCTCCTCCTCCTCCTCTTCCTCTTCCTCTTCCTCTTCCTCCTCCTCCTCCTTCCCCCCTCCTCCCTCTCCTCCTCCTCCTCCTCCTCCTCCTCCTCTTCCTCTTCCTCTTCCTCTTCCTCCTCCTCCTCCTTCCCCCCTCCTCCCTCTCCTCCTCCTCCTCCTCCTCCTCCTCCTCTTCCTCTTCCTCTTCCTCTTCCTCCTCCTCCTCCTTCCCCCCTCCTCCCTCTCCTCCTCCTCCTCCTCCTCCTCCTCCTCTTCCTCTTCCTCTTCCTCTTCCTCCTCCTCCTCCTTCCCCCCTCCTCCCTCTCCTCCTCCTCCTCCTCCTCCTCCTCCTCTTCCTCTTCCTCTTCCTCTTCCTCCTCCTCCTCCTTCCCCCCTCCTCCCTCTCCTCCTCCTCCTCCTCCTCCTCCTCCTCTTCCTCTTCCTCTTCCTCTTCCTCCTCCTCCTCCTTCCCCCCTCCTCCCTCTCCTCCTCCTCCTCCTCCTCCTCCTCCTCTTCCTCTTCCTCTTCCTCTTCCTCCTCCTCCTCCTTCCCCCCTCCTCCCTCTCCTCCTCCTCCTCCTCCTCCTCCTCCTCTTCCTCTTCCTCTTCCTCTTCCTCCTCCTCCTCCTTCCCCCCTCCTCCCTCTCCTCCTCCTCCTCCTCCTCCTCCTCCTCTTCCTCTTCCTCTTCCTCTTCCTCCTCCTCCTCCTTCCCCCCTCCTCCCTCTCCTCCTCCTCCTCCTCCTCCTCCTCCTCTTCCTCTTCCTCTTCCTCTTCCTCCTCCTCCTCCTTCCCCCCTCCTCCCTCTCCTCCTCCTCCTCCTCCTCCTCCTCCTCTTCCTCTTCCTCTTCCTCTTCCTCCTCCTCCTCCTTCCCCCCTCCTCCCTCTCCTCCTCCTCCTCCTCCTCCTCCTCCTCTTCCTCTTCCTCTTCCTCTTCCTCCTCCTCCTCCTTCCCCCCTCCTCCCTCTCCTCCTCCTCCTCCTCCTCCTCCTCCTCTTCCTCTTCCTCTTCCTCTTCCTCCTCCTCCTCCTTCCCCCCTCCTCCCTCTCCTCCTCCTCCTCCTCCTCCTCCTCCTCTTCCTCTTCCTCTTCCTCTTCCTCCTCCTCCTCCTTCCCCCCTCCTCCCTCTCCTCCTCCTCCTCCTCCTCCTCCTCCTCTTCCTCTTCCTCTTCCTCTTCCTCCTCCTCCTCCTTCCCCCCTCCTCCCTCTCCTCCTCCTCCTCCTCCTCCTCCTCCTCTTCCTCTTCCTCTTCCTCTTCCTCCTCCTCCTCCTTCCCCCCTCCTCCCTCTCCTCCTCCTCCTCCTCCTCCTCCTCCTCTTCCTCTTCCTCTTCCTCTTCCTCCTCCTCCTCCTTCCCCCCTCCTCCCTCTCCTCCTCCTCCTCCTCCTCCTCCTCCTCTTCCTCTTCCTCTTCCTCTTCCTCCTCCTCCTCCTTCCCCCCTCCTCCCTCTCCTCCTCCTCCTCCTCCTCCTCCTCCTCTTCCTCTTCCTCTTCCTCTTCCTCCTCCTCCTCCTTCCCCCCTCCTCCCTCTCCTCCTCCTCCTCCTCCTCCTCCTCCTCTTCCTCTTCCTCTTCCTCTTCCTCCTCCTCCTCCTTCCCCCCTCCTCCCTCTCCTCCTCCTCCTCCTCCTCCTCCTCCTCTTCCTCTTCCTCTTCCTCTTCCTCCTCCTCCTCCTTCCCCCCTCCTCCCTCTCCTCCTCCTCCTCCTCCTCCTCCTCCTCTTCCTCTTCCTCTTCCTCTTCCTCCTCCTCCTCCTTCCCCCCTCCTCCCTCTCCTCCTCCTCCTCCTCCTCCTCCTCCTCTTCCTCTTCCTCTTCCTCTTCCTCCTCCTCCTCCTTCCCCCCTCCTCCCTCTCCTCCTCCTCCTCCTCCTCCTCCTCCTCTTCCTCTTCCTCTTCCTCTTCCTCCTCCTCCTCCTTCCCCCCTCCTCCCTCTCCTCCTCCTCCTCCTCCTCCTCCTCCTCTTCCTCTTCCTCTTCCTCTTCCTCCTCCTCCTCCTTCCCCCCTCCTCCCTCTCCTCCTCCTCCTCCTCCTCCTCCTCCTCTTCCTCTTCCTCTTCCTCTTCCTCCTCCTCCTCCTTCCCCCCTCCTCCCTCTCCTCCTCCTCCTCCTCCTCCTCCTCCTCTTCCTCTTCCTCTTCCTCTTCCTCCTCCTCCTCCTTCCCCCCTCCTCCCTCTCCTCCTCCTCCTCCTCCTCCTCCTCCTCTTCCTCTTCCTCTTCCTCTTCCTCCTCCTCCTCCTTCCCCCCTCCTCCCTCTCCTCCTCCTCCTCCTCCTCCTCCTCCTCTTCCTCTTCCTCTTCCTCTTCCTCCTCCTCCTCCTTCCCCCCTCCTCCCTCTCCTCCTCCTCCTCCTCCTCCTCCTCCTCTTCCTCTTCCTCTTCCTCTTCCTCCTCCTCCTCCTTCCCCCCTCCTCCCTCTCCTCCTCCTCCTCCTCCTCCTCCTCCTCTTCCTCTTCCTCTTCCTCTTCCTCCTCCTCCTCCTTCCCCCCTCCTCCCTCTCCTCCTCCTCCTCCTCCTCCTCCTCCTCTTCCTCTTCCTCTTCCTCTTCCTCCTCCTCCTCCTTCCCCCCTCCTCCCTCTCCTCCTCCTCCTCCTCCTCCTCCTCCTCTTCCTCTTCCTCTTCCTCTTCCTCCTCCTCCTCCTTCCCCCCTCCTCCCTCTCCTCCTCCTCCTCCTCCTCCTCCTCCTCTTCCTCTTCCTCTTCCTCTTCCTCCTCCTCCTCCTTCCCCCCTCCTCCCTCTCCTCCTCCTCCTCCTCCTCCTCCTCCTCTTCCTCTTCCTCTTCCTCTTCCTCCTCCTCCTCCTTCCCCCCTCCTCCCTCTCCTCCTCCTCCTCCTCCTCCTCCTCCTCCTCCCCCTCCTCTTCCTCCTCCTCCTCCTCCACTTCCTACGAGCATCATCTTTCAAGATAAGGAGTTCACATATTTTAGTTGTTCACCCTACTTCAGTTGTTAGGCATCTGAATCGTAGACTGAAATTCAAGACATGAAGTTTAGGGTACAAGAAAAATAGAATTCTGAGAAGGACCAGGAAGTGCGAATAACCATGGTGTTAACTGAGGAGGACAGGCGCGCATGTGACAGAAACAAAAGCAGTGATGTGTGTAATTGCTTTGCAAATACCACGTCCAGGGGAAGAGAACAGGAGTCTAGGGGAGGGGAGTGGACCCATGAGGGCCCAAATGCTAGCAATCAGAACACTTGGCCACGGGCCATCAGAGCTAGCAGCCCAAACCTTTTTCCTTTTGGAGAAATCCTAAACATAACTGGAGCGAAGATGACTGGGCCATTGACGCCAAGCCCATGGCTTGCACATAGTGGGATTTCAATACAATCATCATGAGCAATAGCATGGCCTCATACAAAGAAGGAGCAATATCTGCCACACACTCACAAGTGCTTGCAAAGATTGTGGCTTCTCATATGGAAGCTACAGGGGGTAGCTTCTAAAGCAACAAATGTGGCAGCAACAGCGGTGGCAAGTGCAGGTGATCAAGGGAATCCATATGAGCAGTAGGAATTTTTCACCACTACATCACAAACATGAAGAAAGAAAAGAAGAAGGAAAAAAAACTGCTGGGGCTGTAGCTGTGACAAAAAAAGCGCAAGCAAGAGCAGCAGCTACAGAACAAGGAGGAATTGGAGGAGCAGAAGCTGGAATTGAAGCCCATTGTGCAGCGAATGAAGGTAGTGGTATTAAGCGGTCGTTTGCAACCGCAACACAAACACAAGACGGAGCACTTACATATGCAAAAACACATGAAAGGTAATGAATACAGCAAGAAAAGCAAAAACATTAGCCACTATGAGTTTCCTCTCGACCAACAAGAGATGCAATTACAACAGCAACAAAAAGGCAAGCACAATGAAGGGTGTTGCAATTCCTCGTACAAAGCATGGAGTGTATCGCTATCCCACTCTCCCCTAGGAGAACCGCAAACACAGTGAAATGAGGCATGGAGCACCAAACAGACAAGTGGAATACCCCCCTGATTTTTAAATTTGACGTTTGAGTTTTTTAAAATTATGTGGTCCTTAATTTCGACTAGGTTTTTGACAATGGAATTGTTTTGTTGGTCCTAATTTGTTGAACTCATGGAATGTAGCGGGAGGGCCGGTTCGGCCCTCCCACCTCGCTGAAGCGAGGGGTGGTTGCGCACCACCCCTCGCGTCAGCGAGGGCTGGCCGGCGGCCAGCACTTCGCTGGCCGCCGGCCAGCTCGCTGCCGGCCGGCTGGACGGCCGGCGGCCGGCCAAGTGACCAGCCGGCCACCGGCCGGCCAGCCACCAGCCGCCGATCGCGGCCTCAGCCCGATCGGCGGCTGAGAGGCCACGAGGGCCTCGAGGGCGGGGCCTCGTGGCCTCGTGCCCTCGCCCCCCCTCGTCCTCCTTGCAAACGAGCAAGAGAGGATGAGGGATAGGGGGAGCGAGGGTGAGGTGAAACTCGCTGGCGCGTAATCGCCAGCGTGCCTCGCACGCGACGATTTCACGCCAGAACGACAAAATATGAATCGAAGTTCGTTTACGACGAACTTCGACATAAAACGAATGAAATAACTCGTGCGAACACACGAGTTCGAGGTAAAAACCCCCGGGGTCCCAAAACCAGGGGTTTGGTTAAAAACGGAAATGGGCCTCCGGAGACTCGAAATATTTGAGTCTCTCTGCTCTGGGTCGTTGATGACGATTGCCCCTCAGTCTTGCGAAGGGGGTAAACCCCTGACGCGGACTGAGAACGCCATTCTGCAAACTCCGACGATGACTTCATAGCAGGAGCTGGAGACTCAGCCCGTTACAGTGGTTCTCAGAGCGAGACGACCCTCGCGACCAAGGGTTCGACGGAGACGGCGGCTACGACATAGATAAAACGCCGCCGGCAGCTGCAAGCAGCAGCATAAACGCCAGAAGGGACTACGGCATCAATACTTCACGGATTGAAGCGCCGTAAAGTGCGTTGCAGAGCTAGAAAAAAAATCCTATTTGTTGTAGCCACTTCCTTCCAGCCTCTCCACACTTCCAAGAGGCTAGGAGGATTTTTGTGGGGCGGATTGGGGAGTCCCCACCTCTAAAACCACAAAATCCTCCTCATTTTCAAGGCTCCCTCAAACCTCCTTCATCCAAAAATTGGGACAGCGTCCCTCCCCAAGCTTAGGGACTCTCACGACCTGAGAGCACCCTAAAAAGAAGGAGGGTGATAACTTGGGGACTTTTGGCGGCCCCCCCAACGCCGCCGGCTCAAGGAGGACGCCGCCAAAGGGCGCAAGACGCGCAAAGAAGACTCAAGAGGAGGCCAAGGAAGACAAGAAGACAAGAAGAAGACAAGAAGCTAGAAGAAGGATTGGAGGAATTGCTAGGAATTGTGTAATTCCTCTCCTATTGTTTGTCTTAGCTTTGTGAACGGTACTCACACTTCTTGTCAATTCCTTGTATAGTAATTTCTGTTTTCCTAGGTACTAGTGCTTGTCAATCGCCATGAGTCACGGCTTAGGAAGTCTAGTTCCAAAATCCACAACCTTGTGCCGACGTGGCGGCCTAGGAAACTAGAGATTGAATTTACAATTGCCTCACCGATCGTGAGAGCAAGGAGTTTGTGGGAGGCGATTCCTCCTTAACGTTGTGGGGTGATCCTCACAACGATCTTCACGTGCTAATTGCACAAGCGACGAGATGGCAAGTGCTGGACCGTCTAAGGCCAACAAGGGCAAGGTGGTGACGTGCTCACCACATGTCCTTGGCGGACTCCAAGTTTTGGGAGCCTCCGCCGCGAGCACGGTTGCCAATCCAAAGGCAACCGTACCGCCTAAGGCAACCGTGCCGCCTAAGGCAACCGCACCGCCTAAGGCAACCGTGCCGCCTAAGGCAACCGACGCCAACCTCAGCGACACCGAGAAGCGTGCGGAGGCCGCAAAGGTGCTCGACGAGCACGTCGACGCGCACATGGGCGACCCCCATGCGACGGACGACGCGATGGAGGAGGATCTTCTGGAGGAGGACCCCGACGAAGAGCACGACGTCGACGATGGCGAAGGCGACGAGGATCGCGACCATCGCCATCGTCGTGCGACGAACTCGAGCCGATTGCTCGAGAAGGGCAAGACGCCTGCCGCATCGTCTGAAGCTGCCGACGGCAGCGAGACTGCCGAGAGCAGCAAGGGCGTTGAAAGCAGCCACACGGGGAGTTCCCGCGAGAATGAGCCGGACGACGTCGCCGCGAAGGCAATTCACGATGACTGTCGTAGGCTCACGGAGTTCGCTGCCGAGGCCACAGGCCGACTCAAGATCACCACCGGTGGTGGAGATTCGGCACCACTCGGGGGAATGGGGGCGGATCCTCCTTCCTACGATGCGGCCGCTATGGGGCAAGGCATCGCCCACTCAAGCGTCGTCGCCGACGACAGTCTCCTCCGAAAGGTGGGACTCCTTGGAGGCGTATACGCGAACCGTACCCTCTTGCAGTGGGTAAGGGTGCACGGACAACGCGAGGCCCTGGAGGCTATCGTCGATGCTCTGACGACATCAGAGCTCAAGTTCGCGTTTGCCAACCTGCTGGCCCACGTCGGGCAGAGCATCACGGACCTTGACCGTGATCGCCAGTTGCAGCGCCTGGCCGCCCATGAGGCAAGCCGCCGATGCAACGACCTTGACAAGGCGTTGCAGAGCGTGACCCAGGTGCAGATGCAGCAGCAAGCGCCGCGTACAGCAGCTGCGGATGCCACTGCCAGTGGCAGCGATGACTTGCCTACCTCGACGACTTCGGGGTCGGTCATGAACACGTCCTTCTTCCACAGTGTGGAGATCTTCCGGAAGGGCGTGAAGTTGACCGACTGGCTGAACCGCATGGAACACGTTCTACGTGTCCACAAGGCTCCACTCAGCCAGTGGGGCGACCTTGCCACGGCGCGGCTTGAAGACAAACTCTTCAAGTACGTGGTCAAGGAGTGGACTGCACAGCAGCCGCACCTCGAGTGGCAGCCCATGCCGTGGGAGACTTTCTGCGCGATCATGCACAAGAAGTGCACCTAACGTGAGGAGGTGGAGCGCGCCTTCCACAAGATCAAGGACTTCAGGCAGGTAGGCAGCTCGCTCAAATCCTACTTGAGCGAGTTCACTGCACTCGTGGAGGAAGCCGAAAGCTTCACAGAGGGCGATGGAACTCAGACGTTCAAGTACCCGGAGTGCATGCTGCTGGAGTACTTGCGTGATGGTCTCACCAGGGAGAAGCTAAAGACAAGACCACCACGACAGCCACTGGCCAAGCTTGGACAAGCTGGAGGGCGTTGCGCGACTACATGAGCGAAGTGTATTTGGCGAACCCGAAACACTACTCTAATGCACGGCCGAACGCGCGTGCACATCAGCGACGCGACATGTGCGTGGACGCTGTTGGGGCTGGTGGGTCAGCCGGACAGCGAGGCGGGACCAAGGGCAAGCAGCCTACAAACCCTCCAGCCAAGAAGGCTGGTGGACACAAGGGTCCCAACAACAAGCGCAGCCACGAGAATGACGAGCTGTAGGCGGCGCGTGAGCGTCGCAACGCAGCCTTCCGCGAAGGGCTCTGCCACAACTGCATGCCGGGCCACTTTAGGGCTCAGTGCCCTGAGGCTGCTGGTGGTGGACAAGAGGCCGCGGCGCTAGCTGCAGCAGTGGCACCTCGTGGGGATGGTGCAGCAGGAGGCCGCGGACAAGGCCGTGGACAAGGTCGCGGTCGCGGCAATGGGCCCGGCCGTGGTAACGGACAGGGCCGTGGGGCGGGTTTTCCCCACCCCTGAGTGACGTCAGTGGGGACCACTCAGGGCTAAAACTGGATCATGAGTGTGAGTTCATGTTTTCAGACGAGGATGTTAAACAACTTGAGTTTTTGACGAGTTCAAATTTCTCTGTTGTTTTCTCCCCTCTCATTGAACCTCATTCTGCACTTGCTGATTGACATTGCCCACTAAATCTTGCATCACCAGACGAGATGCATGACCAAACCTGCTTAGTGGTGGCGACACCAATCACTATGTAAGAGTTGTGTAATACAGTGATTGAAGCAAACGCCCTCAAAGCAATGAGTTGAATCACGTTCGTAGTACCTTTAGTCGACGATTTCGACCCAGGCAAATTTAAAGACTGGAAGGTGCTAGCCGAATTCACACGTGCCCACAAGATGTAAACTCGAGTGGGTGAATCATGTGAGTTGCGACGCCCGTCGTACAAATTCCGTGTTTATCACAAACTCGGCTTACCGTCGTCGAGTCTGTTCACTCGGAAGAGTGGAGGCAACATGACGACGTAGTTCAAAAGACACCTAGCTGGTGCTCCCATGAACGTACTTGCTTACACTGGAGGGGACGACTCTTTTGCTAGCCTTGGCTTTACCCGACAGGTTGGGTTGAAGTACGAGCCATCGAATGGTGCAGTTGTTGTCGGTGACAACCGTACGGTACCCGTGATCGGTACTTGTAAAGCGAAAATTTGTATTCAAGGGTACACACAGAGTGTCACATTGAAGGTACTCAACCTTCTTGACCCGTTTGACGTGGTGCTAGGTGATCCCTGGCTCCGTGACAACAAGGCTCTAATATGCTTTGAATCAAAGCGTTTGATCCTCCGAAAAGGACAACGCCGCTTTACGTTGATTCCGAGTACGGAATTATCAGCGACCCGACTCAAAGTCCATGCCAGCTTATCTGCAATGCAGGTCAAGAGACGTATTCAACGAGGTTGTCGATACTTCTTGGCTCAGCTGTAGAAAGTGGAGGACGACGTGACGAAAGACACGCCACAAGAGATCAGATCTCTATTGGCGGAGTTCTCGGATGTATTCCAAGACCCACCAGCTGGGCTTCCACCAGAAAGACACATGGGCCACACGGTTCCGCTGCAACCGGAGGCGACTCCTCCGTTCAGACCCATGTATCGCCTTAGTCCAGCAGAAAGGCGAGAGGCCGAACGCCAAATCAAAGAGTACCTTGCAAAAGGATGGATCGAGCCAAGTAGCTCACCGTACGGTGCGCCGATCCTTTTTGTGAACAAAAAGGATGGTGGTTTACGCATGTGCGTGGATTACCGGGCGTTGAACAAGCTGACGGTGAAAAATCGATTCCCCTTACCACGGATTGAGGACTTGTTTGACCAACTCCAAGGCGCAAAAGTATTTTCGTTCTTGGATTTGTCTCAAGGGTACCATCAAATCCGCATCACAGAAGAGGATGTGCCCAAAACCGCGTTTCGAACGCACATGGGACACTATCAATTCCGAGTGTTATGTTTCGGGCTTACAAATGCCCCGGCAATTATCCAAGGAGAAACGAACCGAACGTTCGCCAAGCAACTTGGCCAGTTTGTCTTGGTTTACCTGGATGACATCCTGGTTTTCTCCAAATCTATGGAAGAGCACGTAGAACATCTGCGTGAAGTTCTCACAATCCTTTGGGAATAGAAGTTCTATGCAAAAGTGAGCAAGTGCAAGTTTGCACAAGATGAGCTCGAATACCTCGGACACATTGTCGGCAAGGATGGCATCCGTGTTGACCCACGAAAAGTCCAAGCCGTTGTGGATTGGCCACGCCCCAAAAATGTTGGGCATATTCGTTCTTTCCTTGGCCTTGCAAACTACCTTCGACGGTTTATGCAAGGGTATTCGACCCTGGTAGCACCGCTAACCAGGGTCACGCAAAAAGACGTGCGTTGGGAATGGACATCTGATTGCGAGAACGCTTTTTTCAAATTCAAAGAGCTTCTATCCACAGCGCCCATCCTAGTTCTTCCGGATCCATCGTAACCATGGGGGGTTCAATGTGATGCGTCGGTAGTAGGACTTGGAGCCGTCCTCATGCAGAACGGTCACCCAGTTGCGTATGAGAGCCGAAAGCTCATCCCCGCAGAAACGCGGTACACGACTGGGGATCAAGAGCTCCTTGCGGTAGTACACGCTTTCAAGATGTGGTGTTGCTACCTAGAGGGTGCTGAAGGGGGTATGACGGTCGTGACCGACCATAATCCATTGGTGTTTTTCCAAACGCAACGGAACGTGTCAAGACGACAGGCACGTTGGAGCGAATACCTGAGTCGATTCTCGTTCACAAAGGAATATCGGCCAGGACGCATCAATGTGGTCGATCCACTAAGTCGACAGCCTGTGGAAATCAAAGCAACCACCGAGGTCAGTGGGTGTTTTATGGCCATCGCAACAGCAATCGTACAACCACCAGATCCCCCTGTACCTCTGCGGCAACCACCACGAGAGATTATCCATTATAGCGGTTTTGTAAACAAGATCCGGATGGGATACTGTGTGGATTCTTGGTTTCAAGACTCTCAAAATCTGGACAAGTACGGCTTGGTGGAGGCCGCAGGAATCTTCTGGCACGGAGAACAAGTTGTTGTGCCAAACTCGGGAGACCTTTGAGCAAAGGTTATCTCCTAGTTCCACGACCCGCTGGTCGCAGGTCACGTGGGACCCCGAAAGACCGGACAGGCACTCTCGGACCACTATTGGTGGCCAGGGTGGAGTGTCGATGTCCGTAAGTATTGCATGACATGCGACCCATGTCTTTGGAATAAGGCTAGTAACAAGAAGCCTGCGGGACTCCTTTAGCAGCTTCCCATTCCTGGGACTCCATGGGAGTGCGTCAGCATGGACTTCATTACTGGTCTTCCGGACACGGCCCGTGGCCATGATGCAATACTAGTGGTTGTGGATCTTTTGACGAAGATGACACACTTCATTCCTACAACCACTGACGTGAACGCAGAGGAGACCGCACGTCTCTTCTTTGAGGGCGTCGTAAATTACCACGGCTTGCCGTTGCGCATTATCTCTGATTGAGATCAAACATTTGCTAGTAAGTTCTGGCAAAAGATGCACGAGTACTTCGGCAGTGAGTCGCAAATGTCGACAGCATTTCACCCTCAAACTGACAGACAGACAGAGCGCATGAATCGCACTCTAGAGCAGATGCTCCGCATGTACGTGGACCCTGCCATGCATGATTGGGACAAATTCCTAGCACCGGCAGAGTTTGCGGTGAACAACTCGGTGAATGAGTCCACACAGTTCACACCGTTCGTGTTGAACAGTGGTTGGCATCCAGTGGTACCATCTTCATTGGTGAAGAGTGGGAGTACAGGAGGGCAGGTACCTTCTGCTCAAGCCTTTGCCGAGCGCATCGACTCCTTTTTACAGGAGGCGAAGGGTCACCATCAAGCAGCTCGGCAGCAACAAAAGGCATATGCCGACAAAGGTCACCGGGAGGTGTCGTTTGACATCGGTGACAAAGTGTTGCTGAGCACTAAAAACCTTCGGTTGAAGTCGCCAGGGGCAAGAGAACTTCTACCGAAGTGGATTGGGCCGTTTCCCATTATGGCACGCATCGGACCAGTGGCATACTGATTGCTACTTCCGCCGAGTATGAAGATACATGACGTGTTTCATATGAGCCTGCTGGCTCCATACACAGCAGAAGGAATCGTTCAGCCACCGCCAGCAGTCCTGGCTGCCGACGGCCAATACGAGGTCCATCGCCTACTCCAGCACCGAGAGCGTACTCTTCGGTCGTGCGTTGTCAGGGAGTACCTCGTTCATTGGGTCGGTTGTGGACCTGAACATAATTCATGGGAGCCCGAATCTCGGTTGCCCACAGGGGTGGTCAACGAGTACTGGAGCAAGCTTGCAGCTCGCACAGATCGATGCGTGGCAGGAAGTACCACCTGAACGTGGGAAAAATGAACAACATTTCCACGGGGCAGCATTCATGGACAGCGACCATAGGAGGTTGGGGACGCCCAACATGGTTGTCGCGCGGACGCTCCAGCCTAAAGGGGGGAGGCCGCTAGCCGTGCTGACCTACAAGCTGCAGCTTAGGTCTAAGTACCATGCACGTGTTCATGTTTAGCTGGTGATTGAAATTATTGATTTTCTTTCACAATGTTGATGATTCACTAACTGACAATCCTACTTGTTGTTCATGAACCGGGACGGTTCATAATAAGTGGGGAGGAATGTAGCAGGAGGGCCGGTTCGGCCCTCCCACCTCGCTGAAGCGAGGGGTGGTTGCGCACCACCCCTCGCGTCAGCGAGGGCTGGCCGGCGGCCAGCACTTTGCTGGCCNTTCCACGGGGCAGCATTCATGGACAGCGACCATAGGAGGTTGGGGACGCCCAACATGGTTGTCGCGCGGACGCTCCAGCCTAAAGGGGGGAGGCCGCTAGCCGTGCTGACCTACAAGCTGCAGCTTAGGTCTAAGTACCATGCACGTGTTCATGTTTAGCTGGTGATTGAAATTATTGATTTTCTTTCACAATGTTGATGATTCACTAACTGACAATCCTACTTGTTGTTCATGAACCGGGACGGTTCATAATAAGTGGGGAGGACTGTAGCTGGAGGGCCGGTTCGGCCCTCCCACCACGCTGAAGCGAGGGGTGGTTGCGCACCACCCCTCGCGTCAGCGAGGGCTGGCCGGCGGCCAGCTCGCTGCCGGCCGGCTGGACGGCCGGCGGCCGGCCAAGTGACCGGCCGGCCACCGGCCGGCCAGCCACCAGCCGCCGATCGCGGCCTCAGCCCGATCGGCGGCTGAGAGGCCACGAGGGCCTCGAGGGCGAGGCCTCGTGGCCTCGTGCCCTCGCCCCTCCTCGCCCTCCTTAAAAACAAGCAAGAGAGGACGAGGGATATGGGGAGCGAGGGTGAGGTGAAACTCGCTCGCGCAAAATCGCCAGCGTGCCTCGCACGCGACGATTTCGCGCCAGAACGACAAAACATGAATCGAAGTTCGTTTACAACGAACTTTAACATAAAACGAATGAAATAACTCGTGCGAACACACGAGTTCGAGGTAAAAACCCCCGGTTTGGGTCCCAAAACCAGGGGTTTGATTAAAAACGGAAATGGGCCTCCGGAGACTCAAAATATTCGAGTCTCCCTGCTCTGGGTCATTGATGACAATTGCCCCTCAGTCTTGCAAAGGGGGTAAACCCCTGACGCGGACTGAGAACGCCATTCTGCGAACTCCGACGACGACTTCAGAGCAAGAGCTGGAGACTCAGCCCGTCACATGGAAATTTGGCACTTTAGTTTTGACGAACAAGCTTGTTCACTATTTCTACGGTCCTTAAATTTGACGATGTGACTCGAGAGGATGGTTGGCTTGCGCACCCCGCATGCAACTTCGAGTCGTTTGAAGTTCATATTTTTAACTTCGAACAGTCATATTTCTTTTCCACACGTGCGCTCAGGCATTTTGCCTAACAGCTTGTCAGAGGCGCTGGCAGGAGGACTGCTGACAGGACAGTTTTGATCATCAAGTCAGTCGCTCCCGGCATCGTAACAGAATGACGCGAAAGATTTTTTCATGAGTATTCTCGAGCTCACACATCAGTTCTCTATATACCAGGGTTCATCCAACCCGGGAACACAAGAGAACCTAAAAAATCCAAATGACACTTTCAATTCGATGAAATCACATTTGAATTTGTTTTTGTGATCCTTCAAATTCATTGAACAAAAAATCGTATCCTATTTTGATCACTCCATAAATGTTTGATATCAAAATTAAAGATCAGGGGGGTAGTAGGGCGTTTTTTCGTACATGCATGTGGTGTTTCAAACGCTCAAGTCGTCTTGCTTACCACCTTTAAAGCACAACTAAGCTCAACTACATGCACAATCAGCATACAATGCTGACAATACCGTTGTATTTAACATAGTAATGGAAGTTAAATTGAGTAGTGAGCATGGATGAATTGAAAGAGATTTGTTGTATTTCTACCCATTGCTATCTCCTTTCATTAAAAAAAAAACATTTCTAGTATGGTCATGAACTTATGCCAGTTTGTTGTCAGATGATGTAATGTCCATGAATAAAAAATCACACAACTTTAAAGCATTCTTGATGGAGAAAGTAATCCTAGTTTGAGTAGGCGTGCCTATGAAGTATTCAAAGTATGCTCCAAAGTTGACTTTTATAAGCACATGATAATCTTCACTTCTCTTCAAACACGTTTTACAGATCAGAGAACATTGAAGCATTGTGCTAGGCACAAGCAGATCCTACCCTCCCCCTCCCTATCTCTCCCTCCCCACTCTCTCTCTCTCTCTCTCTCTCTCTCTCTCTCCC
>SZWC01003374.1:99856-111168 GCA_023375785.1 Penium margaritaceum
TCCGTCGTCTCGGCACAACTGCTCCGCCCCCTCTGTCCGCGCTCCTCACCATCAAGCGCGGCGCCACTAGCGACTACGCAGACGTCTTCGTACACTACCCCCAGGACGTCCTCTCCACCATGGCGACCCAGGGCACCCTCATGCCCTAGGCATACGAGCTCTTCCTCCACATTGAGGAAGCTCGCCAAGAGTCCCAGCTCCATCGTACGGAGGCGCTTGCATCCCTTGCCGTCGCCTCCCCTGCTGTCGCCTCCCCTGCCGTTGCCTCCGTGGCCGTCGCCTCCCCCACCGCAGCAGCCTCATCGTCGTCGGGGAAGAAGAAGAAGAACCGGAACAAGAAAGGCAATGGTCAGCCGCAGCAGCAGCAGCAGCAGTCGTCGACCCGGTCCAGCGGTGGTGGCTCGGTCTGCCACAACTGTGGTCAGCCGGGGCACGGGTGGTACACGTGTCCTCTCCCGACGGACGAGGCGCGCATCATCGCTACCATGCGGCGCCAGCGGGAGCGCCGCCTCGCCTCTGCCGCCGTCGCCGCTGCTGGCCCGACCACTTTGACCTCGTCCAGCGGCTCTGCCACTCCAGCAGCTCCGCCTGTCCCGCAGAGACCCGCGCCGCAACAGTACTACCCGCAGCTGTCGGCGCCACCGCTCCCTTCACCGGCGCAGCCCTCCTACTACCGGGGCTCCGGCGCCGTCACTCTGCACTCCGTGTACACTCCTGGGCCCTCCTCCCGTGAGCGTTGGCAAGAGCAGTTCATCGCTCTCCAGCTCGGCTTGCCTCGCCCTCCTCCCCAGGGAAGTGCAAGTTGGATCACCTCCTGCTCTCCTGCCCAGCCCTGCATGACTGAGACTGAGCTGCGGTCGTGTCCCGTTTCCTCGTCTGTCTCGTCGTCGCCCGTGGTCTCCTCCGCCCCTCTCCTTGATGATATTGCTTGGCTTGACGATTGGCAGTCCCATTTCGTGCCTCCGTCCACCACGTCGGCGTCCCTCGCCTGCTGCCATGTGACCGTTAGCGATCTAACAACACCGGTCCACGACCCTGCTGAGACCTGGATCATCGACTGCGGGGCCACGCATCACATGACGGCCTCTCGTGAGGCCTTCAGTATGCTCGGTCCCGTCGGCGATGTCTTCGGTGTCCGGATGGGGCTTCGGACAGGTGTTACCTGTCCGTGGTGTTGGCGTCGTTCGTTTTCGTGGTCCTGACGGTGACGTCTTTCTGACCGATGTCCTCTTCATCCCTGGTCTAGAGCTCAGCCTCCTGTCTGTGACTGCCCTTGACCGCATGAGCATGGATGTTGTGCACTCGCGTGGTGTTGGCACTGTGTCGTTGCGTCCGTCTGGTCTTGTCGTCCTGCACGCCACCGCCTGTGGCAACCTGTGGCATGTTCCTCGTCTCTCCTCTTCTTCTCCCGTCTCCTCCTTGTCGGCCGCCACAGGCCATGGGCTCATCACCAGCACGCTTTCTCCTCAGCACATCCGTCTCTTGCACCGCCGCCTCTGTCACGTCCACTCTGCCGCTGTGGATAGCATGCTTCGCACCCAGCCTGCCTCGGGCCTTGACCCGGAGACTTTCCCTCTCCCGTGCCCCACAGAGTGCATGGAGTGCGCTTAGGGGAAGATGCACCGGTCCACGTACCCCTTGTCTGCCTCCCGTACATCCGCCCCTCTCGACCTTGTCCACTCGGATGTCATGGGCCCTCTCCCCATCGAGTCGGTCGGCGAGCATGGCCGCTATGTTCTCACCCTCACGGATGACTACTCTCGCTATCGCTGGGTCTTCTGTCTTAGGCAGAAGAGCGATGTCGCCCGGGCCATCCAGGACTGGCTTGTCCTCGCAGAGCGCGCGTGTGGCCGCTCCCTTTGCCGCTTTCGCTCCGATCGCGGTGGCGAGCACATGGGTGAGGCCACGACTTTCCTCGCCTCCCGCGGGATCCACCACGAGACTTCGGCGCCCTACACACCCGCCCAGAACGGTGTCTCCGAGCGGTGGAACCGGACCATAGCCGACGCCGTCCGCACCATGCGTGTCTAGTCCGGTCTCTCCGAGGGCTTCTACTTTGAAGCCATGGCCTACATGACCTGGGTCTGGAACCGGATTCCCCACGGTCCCCTTCCCCGTCAGTCCACGCCGTACCAGCTTTGGTGCGGTCAGCGCGCTGACCTCCGCCCCGCTCGCGTCTGGGGTTGTGTCGCCATTGTCTGGCTGCCCGCCCCACAGCAGGGCGGCAAGCTCGCCCACCGCGGCCGTCCCTGCACCTTCCTCGGTGTCTCTCGTTAGTCCAAGGCCTGGCGCTTCTGGGACCCCTCCCGGCACTACATCGTCGAGTCCCGGGATGCCCTCTTCTTCGAGGACCTGTTTCCTCGCGATCTCATTCGCTCCGGCTCGTCTGTGTCTATCCTGTCGCGTGGGGGAGTGGTGAGTCCGTCCTCCGTCCTACCGCGTCCGGGTGACACATCCTTCGGTCCCTCTGAGCCAGCTGCCCCAGTCGCGTCCGCTGGTCCCTCCAGGCCAGCGTCCCCAGTCGCGTCCGCTGGTCCCTCCGGGCCAGCTGCCCCGATCGCGTCCGCTGGTCCCTCCGGGCCAGCTTCCCCAGTCGCGTCCGCTGGTCCCTCTGGGCCAGCTTCCCCAGTCACGTCCGTTGGTCCCTCCGGGCCAGCGTCCCCAGTCGCGTCCGCTGGTCCCTCCGGGCCAACTGCCCCAGTCGCGTCGGCTGGTCCTTCCGAGCCAGCTTCCCCAGTCGCGTCCGCTGGTCCCTCTGGGCCAGCTTCCCCAGTCGCGTCCGCTGGTCCCTCCGGGCCAGCGGCCCCAGTCGCGTGCGCTGGTCCCTCCGGGCCAGCTGCCCCAGTCGCGTCTGCTGGTCCCTCCGGGCCGGCAGCCCCCGTCGTGTCCGCTGATCTCTCTGGGCCGACAGCCCCAGTCGCCTCCACTGGCCCATCAGACTCAGCGCCGTCGCACGCCTTGCCAGGCTACACTCGTGGCCCCGGCGGCAGCCTCCGACCCAGGCCGTCGGTGAGCGTGCAGACCGTCCCACAGCGCTCGGTAGCGTCTCGACCCCCTGTGGCTCCCCGTGCCTCCTCCACTCCCACAGTCGTGAGTGGGGACCCTGGCACCAAGGCCCTGGGCCTGACCACATCGGCCATCATCGCAGATCTGCACCCGGGCTCCGCATTGGGCTACGCCATGCTCCATCACGAGCATCGGCACGCTGTCGTGGCTGCCCTGGCGCGCATCCCATCTGGGGCGCGAGAGGCACACGCTCTCTCAGTCCGCTCCACAGCACGCCCGGAGGACCCAGCCACCTTGCGCGAGGCACGAGCCTCTCCTGAGGCCGCACACTGGGACGCTACCTGTGCCGATGAGCTAGCTGCTATTCGACAGCACCACGTGTATGACCTCGTCGACCTTTCTCCAGGTCGGAAGGCCATCGGCGCCAAGTGGGTCTTTCGGCGCAAGTGAAAACCCGACGGGTCCTTGGACAAGTACAAGGCCCGCCTCACTGGAAAGGGGTTTGCCCAGGTCCCTGGGGTCGACTATGACCAGATCTTTGCCCCAGTTTGCCGGTTCTCCACCAGCCGGGCTCTCTTCGGCCTGGTCGCCCAACATGGGTGGGAGCTGCATCAGATGGATGTGAGCAACGCCTTTCTCCATGGTTCACTGGAGGGTGAGGAGCTTTACATGGTGCAGCCACCAGGCTTCGACGATGGTACCGGGAGAGTGTGGCGACTGCGTAAGGCCCTCTATGGCCTGAAGCAGTCGCCTCGGTGCTGGAACCAGGAGATCAGCAGCACGCTCCTTCGTGGTGGGCTCCAGCGCAGCACCGCAGACCCTGCACTATTTGTCAGTCCGCGAGGCCAGACCTTCGCTCCTGTTCTAGTGTACGTCGACGACCTCCTCGTTGCGTCGACAGACACGGCCGCCATCCAACGCGTCAAGGACCTGCTGCACGCCACCTACCAGATGAAGGATCTCGGGCCTGCCCGAGTCTTCCTGGGCATGGAGCTCGAGCATGATCGCTCCCAGGGCATCCTCCATGTCCATCAGGCTGCTTATGTGCAGACTCTGTCCACTCGCTTTGCCGAGGACCTGCCACTCATGCCTTGCGCATCCTCACCCATGTTGCCCGATGGCCAGGTGAAGCTGAAGAGTCCTGACCCAGCTATTGTGGGGGAGCTAGTTGACGTAACCACGTACCTGCGAGTCATCGGGTCACAGATGTTCCTCGCGACGATGACACGTCCAGACATCGCGTTCGCCGTCAACCTCCTGGCCCAGTTTTCTCAGGAGCCGCGTTACCTCCACCACGAGGCCGCGATCCGAGTACTGCGCTATGTCGTCTCGACTCCTTGGCGAGGTCTCATGTTCCGCCGTCAACCGTCTGTTGTCGCAGTGGGCTACACCGACAGCGACTGGGCCGGCAGTCCGGACGGTAAGAGTCGCACAGGCTGGATCTTTCTAATTGGCAGCACGGCTATGTCCTGGCATAGTGGCAAGCAGGGGTACATTGCACGCAGCACTACTGAGGCTGAGTACGTGGCTCTTGGATCAGGCGCGTGTGAAATTCTGTGGTTGCGTCGTCTGTTGTCCGAGTTGCTCAGTCCGTCCCATCCATCATGTTGCATTGTGACAATGAGAGTGCCATGGCCATCGCCGACAATGACGGCATGCATCACACACGCACAAAGCACATCAACATTGAGTATCACTATGTGCGTTCATTGTTGCATGACGGCAGCATCAGCATCGTGTGGGTTGAGACAGCACGGCAGTTGGCTGACTTCCTGACCAAGGCACTAAAGCGCGACTCGTTCAAGAAGGCTGTGAGTTCGGTCGGCGTACGTCCTTGAGTGGCTCTCTCTTTATCTCTGCCTGCGTCTCTGCATGCCCTGGGGAAGTCTGGATGTTGACCGTGTCCCTGTCCGCCCATGTGCACTACGCCTGTGAGTCATGGGGGAGTGTTGGTTTTTTTGCATCTCTCATTGTGCTCTGTTGTGTCCTCCGGGCTTGTGTACATCGGCGTGCAGATGACTGACGGCGAGACTCGACGCTGATGGAGTGTCGTCTGGTGGAGCCAACGCACGTTGAGGTCTTCTCACAGTTCGCTGGAGCCTCCTCTCTCCGGCGACGCGCTCAGCTCCATCGGCAGGCCTCCTCGGCGGTCGTGCTGCCAGCGGTCATTGACACCGCAGTTGCTGCTTGCATGCGTCCAGCGCGTCCCATCGCGTCTGCATCGTCATGCACTGCCTAGGGTCCCAGTTGCATGTTGCATGGCCCTGTTTGGCGGCATAAACCATTGTGGGCACTATCTGGGTTTAGGCTGCCATAACTCCTCGCTACTATTTTTCTAGCAAATTCTGACCGTACGGCTGTGTTTGCAGCGATGGTATTATGGTATGGTCCACTTTTCAGGCAAAACAAACGACGCCCGGGTTTTGGGCTGTCGGCTGCCTGGCAGGCCTCACCGAGAAAACCTGCCAGCCTGAACTGAGCTATTTTCTGATTGGCTGATGAACTGAGTAACAAGCTCTACAGAGCTGGGGGGGCCTAGAACTTGGAGGGGTCTCCCATTGTTCATTCTTCATTCCTAATCAGTCACTTACAGTTTTCAGCTGCTTTCTGACGCTAACACTGGCGCGCACATTTCTGAGTAACAAACCCAGAGCTTCCAGACTTAGACTCTAGAGCAGCAGACTGAGGGGGCAGCTGACTTAAGCAACGAGCGTGGAAGCCCGCACGCTGCATCAACAACGCTGCTGCCCCAACCTGCTGCCTAGGCATTTCCTTTTAAGATGTCGATGTACTCCAGGCGAACTCTGAGCATGATCGTCCGAAGTACCCACAGCTGTGTGCCCCCTGAGGTCCCCAGACGCGTGTAAATACGCATGGCACGTCGCCAGTAATCCGCCGCAGGCTCCGCTGGTCCCTGAGGGAGCGAGTGGAAAGCACGAATGTGTGATGCACGCGTAGCGTGCGTCTCTGTGGCCACTAGGGACAACGCCAGATCCCAGCCTCCATGAGGATCTGCTCTGGTGCCTGTGCCAGCCTCGCCGAGGAAAGGGCGGAAGTCGACGACAGTCTCGCGTGGCATGGCGTAGAGAAGTCCTTGCAAGGCCCGGGCTGCTGTCAGCACCTGTGCTAGATCTGTAGACTGGTATGGGCTGTGGTAGTAAGGCCACACTCCCTCGGAAGTGGCCCACACCTGAAACAGGATCTCTCAGCAGTCAAATCCATCCTCGCTGATGTACCGTGGAGGTGGTACCTCAAAGTCCTTTGGCTACCGCTTCGTGGGGAGAGCAACCGTAGGCTGACGAGGGCGAGAGACGGGGAAAACTCCTGGCAGGGGGTGATCACCGGGGAAGGCAGATGACGGTCGTATTGGGGACACGGGTGGAGGTCGGATGCCCGTCTGCAGCTGACGGAGGCGCTCCTGTAGGAGACGAATCTCCCGTTCCTGGGAGTCATCCTCGAAGCCTGGCATGAATGGCTCGTCATCAAGGAGGTCCGTAGGTGGTGGGGAAACCACACCAGGAGGTGAAGCAGGCGGAGCACCTGTCACGGGCACCTGAGCCGAGTGCTGGGTGGAGGCCACAACGCCGGTAGCTCCCTCAGAAATCCGCGAAGGAGCCGTAGACTGAGCGCGCAGGATCTCAGTCAGTGTGCGGATCGCGTTAGTCTGCTCTCGCTGCAGACGACACATCTCCTCCTGCTGGCTGCGTAGGTCCTCAATGGCCTGCGAGCAAGGGCTCAATACCCCTGAAGAAGAGGAGGGATCACCTGGTCCCTTGTCCTTGTCGTCGGGCGAACTCATGTCGCCGCTCACTATGGGACGACAGGTCAAGTTTGCCGGATTTCAAAACCATCTGCGTTTCTCGGGGACTTGAAACGCTGGCAACCTTTGACTTTCCGGGTGAAAATTTGGCTAAGTGTAATGCTGACGTCAGCAAGTGGTTGCTGACGTCAGCAAGACCTGATGACGTCAGCAATCTACAATGATGACGTCAGCTTGTCCCCTTCCTTTTTTTTTCTTCTCACGGTTCTGTCGCTGCGCGGTGGTGCGTGGCAGCTCCGCGGAAGCTGCGCAACAGCTTCCGGCCAGCTGCTTCTGCAGCTATGCTTTCAGCTACAACAGCAGCTGCGTAGCGCCGTGTGCAGCGGTGGCAACAGCGGCTGCGCTGCTGCTGCTGCTGCTGCTGCTGCGCACGGTGGTTGCTGCTGTGCGCTACAACTGCTGCTGGCTACCGCCGCCACGCGCTGCTGCTTGGCTGCCGCTGCGGCGCGCTATTGTAGCTGTCACTGCTGCGCTGCTGCTCCCGCCGCGACTGCCGCTGCTGCTGCTGTGCTGCTGCTGCCGACGCTGCTGCTGCGCTGCTGCTGCCGCCGCTGCTGCCACGCTGCTACGGCGGCCGCTCCCGCTGCGCTGCTGCTGCGCTACTGCCGCGGCTGTGGGAGGGCGGTTGCAAGCACCGCAGCCGCCACACACCTCTGCGTGGCGGTACACGCCGCTGTTGTTGCCTCAGCAGCTGCGATCTCACGTGGTGGGTGGAGTACGTTGACGGCGACCGGCCGTCTCCAACAGGTCCCAGAAGCTCTGCTGCAGCGGTGACTCTCACTGCTGCTGCTCTGCTGCGTCTCTACTGCGCAACTCAGTGAGAACTGTCTCACTGCTCTGATACCAATAGAAAGTGCATAGAAGCTTCCTAGCAACCCAGCCGTTGACCGGGCGTCAGTGCCTGGTCAGACGGTGACGACAGTCACAGGTCGTACACACACCGGCAAGGGTTTGGCTAGGAGACACAAGACACAGTGTCAGAATGCTTCAATATAGCATATGCAGAGAAAAATGACAACTGACAGGTCCAGGGCATAAATACCTGCCGCGGCGCACGGCGGGTGTCGCACGCGGCAGTCCAAGTGCTGTCCTAAAACCGGCCCAAAACCACTGTTTTGGCCGTAACTCTGCGCACACATGTCAGAATCCTACGTCGTCTGAACCTAGACGTGCAAAATCAAAAGACGGACACAGCGACTGGTCACATGCATGCATCCATCGACTGACAGTGAGTATACAATGCAAAAACATGCAAATGGGCCTCATGCCTAGTCCGCCGAAAGGCGCCTGCAAGACGTAGAAGGCACAGCAAGTAGTCCCGGTGACATCTAGGGCTCTAGAACAGTGGTCGGTCAGCTCCAGGCGGGTGGTCCGCCGCCTGTCCTCCTGCCGGTGTCACCAGGGCCGCCTGCCTCAGGGATCTGCACGAGTATGGACACGGCCGAGTGCTCACAGTAAACTGTACAGGAACGGCACAAAGCACAACAGAGACATCGTTGGGTGCATGCAAACAGCACCTGTAGTGGCAGTGACCGTCGGCAGCCCAACCGCCGAGGAGGCCTGTCGATGGAGCTGAGCGAGTCGCCTGAGGGAGGAGGCTCCAACAAACGGCGTGCGTCGGCTCCACCGAGCGACACTCCAGCAGCGCCGAGTCTTGCCGTCACTCATCTGCATGCCGATGTACACAAGCCAAGGGGACACAACAGAGTACGATGAGAGATGCACGAAAACAAACACTCCCCCATGTCATACAAGCGTAGTGCACATGTGCGGGCAGAGACATAGTCAACGACCAGACTCTTGCAGGCCACGCAAAACGCAAGCAAGGACAAGGAGAGCCACTCACGGACGCACACCGACCAAACTCACATACTTCTTGAACGAGTCGTACTTCAGTGCCTTGGTCAAGAAGTCAGCTGACTGCCGTGCTGTCTCAAACCACATGATGTTGATTCTTTCGACATGCAACAACAAATGCAAATAGTGATACTCAACGTTGATGTTCTTTGTGCGTGTGTGATGCATGCCGTCATTGTCGGCGATGGCCATGCAACTCTCATTGTCACAATGCAACGTGATGGATGCGACAGACTGATGCAACTCGGACAACAGACAACGCAACCACACACTCTCACACGCGCCTAAGCCAAGAGCAATGTACTCGGCCTCAGTAGTGTTGCGTGCAATACACCCCTGCTTGCCATTGAGACACGACACAACTGTGCCGCCAATTAGAAAGATCTAGCCTGTGCGACTCTTACCGTCTGGACTGCGAGCCCAGACACTGTCGGTGTAGCCTACCGCGACAACAAACGGCTGGCGGCGGAACATGAGACCTCGCGGAGGAGTCGAGACGACATAGCGCATTACTCGGATCGCGACCTTGTAGTGGAGGTGACGCGGCTCCTGAGAAAACTGGGCTAGGTGGTTGACGGCGAACGCGATGTCTAGGCACGTCGTTTTCACTAGAAACATCAGTGACCCGATGACTCACAGGTATGTGGTCACATCGACTTGCTCCCCCACAACAGCTGGGTCAGGACTCTTCAACTTCACCTGGCCATTAGGTGACATGGGTGTAGATGCACTCGGCACGAGAGGCAAGTCCTCCGCAAAGCGGGTGGACAGAGTTTACACATAGGCGGCCTGGTGGATGTGTAGGATGCCCTGGGAGAGATCATGCTTGAGCTCCATGCCCAGGAAGACTTTGGCAGATACGAGATCCTTATCTGGTAGGCGGCGTGCAACAAGTCCTTGACACACTGGATAGCAGCCGTGTGTGTTGATGCAATGAGGAGATCGTCGACGTAAACCGGAACAGCGGCAAAAGTCTGGCCTCTCAGACTGACAAATAGTGCGGGGTCAGTGGTGCTGTGCTGGAGCCCGCCGCAAAAGAGCGTGCTGCTGATCTCCTGGTTCCAACACCCAGGCAACTACTGCAGGCCATAGAGAGCCTTTCGCAGCCGCTAGACTCTCCCAGTGTCATCGTCGAAGCCTGGGGGTTGTACCATGCAGAGCTCCTCACCCTCCAGCGAGCCATGGAGAAAAGTATTGCTCACATCCATCTGATGCAGCTCTCACCCATGCTTGGCGACCAAGCCGAAGAGCGCCCGGCTTGTGGAGAACCGGCCAACTGGGACAAAGATCTGGTCGTAATCAACCATGGGAATCTGGGCAAACCCCTTGGCTGTAAGGTGGGCCTTGTACTTGTCCAAGGACCCGTTGGGCTTCCACTTGCGCCAAAAGACCTACTTTGCGCCGATGGCCTTCCGTCCTGGGGAAAGGTCGAAGAGGTCGTACACGTGGTGCTGTCGGATGGCAGTGAGCTCATCAGCACAGGCAGCGTCCCGGTGTGTGGCCTCAGGAGAGGGTCGTGTCTCGCACAGGGTGGCTGGGTCCTCTGGGCGTGTTATGGAGTGGACTAAGAGAGTGTGTGCATCTTGAGCCCTAGTTGGAATGTGCACGAGTGCAACCACGATAGTGTGCCAATGCTCATGATGAAGCATGGCGTAGCGTAGTATGAAGCCCGGATGAAGGTCTGCAATGATGGTCGCAGTGGTGAAGCCGAGGGCCTTGGTGCCAGGATCCCCACTCATGTCCGTGGGAGTGGAGGAAACACGTGGAGCCACGGGGGGTCGAGGCTCCATGGAGCGTGGTGCGACGGTCTGCACGCTCACCAACGGCCTAGGTCGGAGGTTGCCGCCTGGGCCACGTGTTTAGCGTGGCAGGGCAGATGATGGCACCAAGTCCAACGGGCCAAAGGAGGCGGACGAGGCTGCTGGCCCAGATGGGTCAGCGTATGCAATTGGGGCTGCTGGCCCGGAGGGGCTAGCGGGTGCAACTGGGGCTGCTAGCCCAGAGGGGCCAGTGGACACAACTGGGGCTGCCGGCCCAGAGGGACCAGTGGACGCGACTGGAGCTGATGGCCCGGAGGGACTAGTGGACGCTGCTGGAGCTGCTGGCTTGGCGGGACCATTAGACGCGAGTGGGGCTGCGGGCTTGGAGGGGCCAGTGGACGCGACTTGAGCTGCTGGCCCGGAGGGGCCAGTAAACCATCTGGGGCTGCCGGCTCTAAGGGGCCAGTGGACGCGACTGGGGGTGCCCGCTCGGAGTGGCCATTGGACGCGACTGGGGCTGCCGGCCCGGAGGGGCCAGTGGACGCGACTGGAGCTGCTGGTCCGGAGGGGTCAGTGGACACGACTGGGGCTGCCAGCCCCAAGGGACCAGCAGACGCCAATGGGGCTGTTGGCTCAGAGGGACTGAGGGATGTGTCACCTGGAAGCGGTAGGACAGAGGACGGACTCACCACTCTCCTACACGACGAGATAGAGAAGGACAAGCCGGAGCGAATGAGGTCGCAAGGGAACAGATCCTTGAAGAAGAAGGCATCACGGGACTCGACGATACAATACCTAGATCCCCGAAGTGCCAGGCCTTGGATTGATGAGAGACACCAACGAAGGTGCGGGGACGTCCGCGGGGGGGG
>SZWC01003374.1:123433-136268 GCA_023375785.1 Penium margaritaceum
CCCTCTCTCTCTCTCTCTCTCTCTCTCTCTCTCTTCCTTTCTCCGTGTGTATGTGTGTTTGTCTCTCCCTCCGTCTCTTTTTTTCATCTTTGCCTGCACACATCCTTTCTCTTTCTCTCTCCTCCTCCCTCTTCCGTTCGCTTCACCCTCTCTCCCTTCTTGTCTCGCACTCTTCCTCACCTATCTCTACCTCTCTCCTCCTATCCTCTATGCCTCTCTTTCCTGTTCTCCATCCCTCTTTTCTCTCCCTCCCTCTCCCTCATCTTATCGCTTCGCCTGCTCTTCCCCTCTCTTTGTCTCCCTCTCCCCAATTCCCTCTCTGTCTCCTCTCCGTTGTTCATGCACTCTCTCTTGTTCACACTGTTCAAGTGCAACTTTGCGTTATGCTCTGTCATTTTCCACTCGACGTCGTTCGGTCGTTGGTTGTTGGTCTGATGTTTTCATATGAGGTCGTTCGTCCCCGCTTGCTTTTCACCACTATCCCCTTGTGTCTCCTCTCTCTCCTAACGAACTCCCTTTAAAACAGATACTGTGCCATGGTCTTCTCCTCACCTTCCCTTGTGGCTCGCTCATCATGTAGTCAATCGTTCCTCACATCTCTCGCCCCTCTACTTACCTCGAGTAGCATCATGGCTGATCACCATGTTTCTTGCGCTTTACCCCTACAACTGTGCCTTGAACGGCTTGCGAGAGGGCATCCGTCCCAGACACCTCCTTTCCAGTCCCCATTCCTCCTGCCAATGGTGGTTCAGGCCTCGTCAACGACTCTGCTACCCTCTTACTCCACATTGCTAGTGCTCACGCCGTCACCTCTGCCCTTGCCGACCTCCGTGCTCCTCTGCCACCGCCCCTTCCTATGCGTTCTCATATCCCCGCCCTCCTAACATTATTTTCTTGGCTGCAATCCTCCATGCCCTCGCTGCTTGTCCCACCAACGAGGCCCTCTCCATTCCTATTCCCCCCGCTACCCTCGTTGTCCCAGTCCTACTTGTGGGTGGTGTTGGCGCTGAAGTCGCTCATGGTAGCGCCGGTAGCAGTGGTGATGTTGTTCTCAACAGGTTGGTTCTGTCCCGGGTGATAACCAGGAAAGCTGCTGCTGCTATCTGATGCTTCCGATTTTTCTTGGTGTGGCTATTGCAGATCAGCACTGCCGCTTCTACTCAACAGTGTTGGCAACTCACGCCGCCACTACTGGTTTTGCTGTCAGCTTTCGCGGTCACATGGTGACGCTGTTGCTGCTGACATTGGGGCAACGTCTCTACTGCCGACGTCTGTTGCGATGACGGCTTGGAGGATACGACTGCTGCCATGACTCTCAGTGCTGCTGCCAGCGTTGCCTCTCTATGTCGCAACTCAGTGAGAAAGGTTTCGCAGCTGTGATACCATGAGAAACTAGTAGGGTGCTTCTTAGTCTTGTTACCGCTAACATGGCGACACTACCCAGTCAGCTGATGCACTAGTAAGCGAGTACGTTTAAGAAATAGCAAGGATGAGGCTAGTGGAGATGCGTTAAGTCTTATAAGAAAGAATAGCTTAGTAATGCAGAGAGAAATGACTCTCACAAGTACATAACATCAATGCTTGCTGCGACACACGACGGAAGATGCTTGTGGAATTGTCAGTTTGTCCTAAACCAGCCCAAAAGCACTATTTGGGCCATGCCTCTGCATACACATCCAAATGCAACACCATCTGAACCTAACGATGCATAATCCCCAATCTGGTCGCTACGATTGGTCACACACACAAGTACGGCATTGATCGTTGGACACAACATGCGAAGCACGCAAATTGGGCTCAAAACCTTGTCCATCGAGAAAACTCTCGACACCGCATAAAAGACTAGAGAGTATCGTAGAAAACGCCCGGGACGCCGTGGTAGCTGTGTTGCCGCTTCTCGTGGTGGGGTCACCACCAGTCAGTGTTCTGGCTCCATCTCGGTCCACATCAGTGATCGATATGAGCATGGACACAGTCGAGTGGTCACAGTAACCTATACAAATAGACGGGAAAATCTTACATCACAAAAAATCCTTGAGCCTCTAGTTGTGAGAATAGTATGTATACCCAAGTTTTCATGAAATTGTATCCTAAGGGGTCGATTTCACCTGTAGGGCTTCCTTGTTGTTGATGAGCCATTTTCATGTGTCTTTTATGACCAGGGCTAGAAAAAAAGTAGATAAATGTTCACATCAGGTGTTGTGCCATCTCATTTTGACTTTGGATTTTCTAAGCAAGGTCGAGGGGCGTGCTTAGGACTGAAATACGGTATTCAGTACCGCTCTACTCAGGCCTCCTTCATACCGCATTGTAGAAACACTGCAACATCTTTGCACACATTCAAATTCAAGATGGAAGTAACTGTATGGGTTGCTACAAATGGGCTTTTACACTGGGACGTGGAGCAAGTGCTCGCATAGACAGATGGTGAACTTCAAAGCAAGTGTTAGCGAAAGAAATTTTCTTATGTTTTTCACGTGTGTGGCATAACGAAAGTCCATTTCGTCAAGTCATTACCCGTGTGAACGTAGGTGCGGTCAACGATGACTAGGGAGTCGCTAGAATTTGCTACAGCTTCAAGGTCGTAGCAGCCCCTAGCAACTCCGAGTCGCTTTGCCCGANTAGAAAAAAAGTAGATAAATGTTCACATCAGGTGTTGTGCCATCTCATTTTGACTTTGGATTTTCTAAGCAAGGTCGAGGGGCGTGCTTAGGACTGAAATACGGTATTCAGTACCGCTCTACTCAGGCCTCCTTCATACCGCATTGTAGAAACACTGCAACATCTTTGCACACATTCAAATTCAAGATGGAAGTAACTGTATGGGTTGCTACAAATGGGCTTTTACACTGGGACGTGGAGCAAGTGCTCGCATAGACAGATGGTGAACTTCAAAGCAAGTGTTAGCGAAAGAAATTTTCTTATGTTTTTCACGTGTGTGGCATAACGAAAGTCCATTTCGTCAAGTCATTACCCGTNCTGTAGGGCTTCCTTGTTGTTGATGAGCCATTTTCATGTGTCTTTTATGACCAGGGCTAGAAAAAAAGTAGATAAATGTTCACATCAGGTGTTGTGCCATCTCATTTTGACTTTGGATTTTCTAAGCAAGGTCGAGGGGCGTGCTTAGGACTGAAATACGGTATTCAGTACCGCTCTACTCAGGCCTCCTTCATACCGCATTGTAGAAACACTGCAACATCTTTGCACACATTCAAATTCAAGATGGAAGTAACTGTATGGGTTGCTACAAATGGGCTTTTACACTGGGACGTGGAGCAAGTGCTCGCATAGACAGATGGTGAACTTCAAAGCAAGTGTTAGCGAAAGAAATTTTCTTATGTTTTTCACGTGTGTGGCATAACGAAAGTCCATTTCGTCAAGTCATTACCCGTGTGAACGTAGGTGCGGTCAACGATGACTAGGGAGTCGCTAGAATTTGCTACAGCTTCAAGGTCGTAGCAGCCCCTAGCAACTCCGAGTCGCTTTGCCCGAAGCTTTGTGATTTGACAGCACACCATGTTGAATTCAAATAGGAGATCAACCCTGACGTGGCAGGGGAGTTGAACTTGCTTCGGTGTGAAGGAGGCCTAAAGTACCGCAGCACCAGAGTACCACGGCATAAACACCACGGTAACATAGTTTTGTGGCAGATCAATACCAATATTGGTACTACTGCCACGGTCCGTACGGTATTGGTAAAGTAGCGCGGTATTGCACAAGTACCACCGTTCACGATATGCCGTTGTTTACACATCTCATTCTACCACAGAACCAAATGAGTACCCTGGCTCTCAATGGATAAGTTGTTTCTAAACGATGTAATTCATACAAGCTTGTGAGAGCATTGCATTTTTTTATGTTGAAAGATGGCATCGGAGAGGACTCAAACGGATTGAAAAAAATAAAACCCTTCCGTGGAGAAGGTAGACAAGAGAGAAATGAGATAGCAAGTGAAAATTGCTTTTATCCTGTCCCAACTCGGCATCGTTCAAATTCGGCCTAGCTTCTCGCGCCCACACCCCATGAACCCAATCTTCAACCTTCCACGTCAACGTGCTCCTTGGTGCGATGTCCACCCGCAGTTGAGGAAACATACTTAACTCTTTTTCAAAGCAATACCCCCAAGTTGACGGTCTCAAAACATGAGGCCGATCTTCTTTCTTCAAGAGGCACCTCTATTTGCTGATTGGCTTAAGATGGACAATTGAAAGTTAGAAAAGTTCAACTCGACGTGCGAAACCCTGCCAAAGTTGCATTCATCCACTTGCAAAACATGAACCATCTGATGCTCGATTTCCAACCAACGAACGCGTTATCGATATGATTGTATTTTGACATACGTTTGCGAGTTGTTACCATAGTACAATACTGCGATACAATTTGGCGATAAGATAGATGGTTACCTTGATAGGTTAGTAGAGATACTAGTAATGTACCTTGATAGGTTAGTATAGGTTCCAAACTGCGGTACTTGCGATACCGCAGTACAAAGTAGTGTTACATCGCGAAACCAATAGCATCGGTATCTGTTGTGATTTGTGACTTTCCTGTCGACCTGTACAGTTTACTGTGACCACTCGGCCGTGTCCATATTCGTGCAGATCCCTGATGCGGACCTTGGTGGTACCCGTGCGTCATCTGGTGGCGGACTACCAGGTTGGAGCTGACCGACGACCGTTCCAGAGCTCTGGACGCTACCCGAGACGTCCTACAATTTCTTCGCAGCATGCAAGAGTTTATCGGTGGACTGGCCGTGGGCCCGATTTGCATGTTTTTGCATTCTGTGCACCATTTGATGCCGGATGCATTCATGTCACTAGTCGTAGCATCCGGATTTTGATCCTACACGTCTAGGTTCAGACGGCATAGCGTTCTAACATGTGCGCTCAGAGTTACGGCCAAAACAGTGGTTTTGGGCCGGTTTTCGGACAGATCTTGCACTGTCCCGTGCGACACCCGCCGTGCCCCGTGACAGGTACTTATGCCATGGACCTGTCATTTGTAATTTCTCTTTGCAAATGCTATTGAAGCATTCTGACACTTTGCCTTGTGTCTCCTCGCCAAACCCTTATCGTTGTGTGCACGACTTTTGACTATCGTCACCGTCTCACCATGCACTGACGCCTAGTCAGCGGCTGTGTTGCTAGGACGCTTCCATGCATCTTCTCCTAGCGGTGAGACAGTTCTCACCAAGCTGCGTAGCGGAGACGCAGCAGAGCAACAGCAGTGAGAGTCACCGCTACAACAGATCCACCGGGACCTATCGACGACAACAGCCGATCGCCGTCGACGTCGCTCACCATCACCACGTGACGCTGCACCAGCAACAACTGCTAGCAGTAGCATGCAACAGCTGCAGTAGGTTGCAGTCACCAGCAGCCGCAGACATTCGCACATGCAGCAGCAGCAGCATTGAGCAACAGGAGCAGCAGTGCAGCAAAACAACAGCACACCACCAGCACACAGCAGCGGCGGTAGCAGCGCGTGGTAGCAAGAGCACCGTAGTAGTGTGCGGCTGCAGCAGCACAGTAGCAGCGCACCAGCAGCGGCGGCAGCGGTACAACAGCAGCGTAGTAGTAGTGGCAGCAGCAGCGGCGGCAGTAGCAGTGCAGCAACAGCAGCAGCAGCGTGTGGCGGCGGTGGTACCATGCAGCAACCGTAGCGCACAGTAGTAGCAGTAGCAGCGTAGAGCTCCTGCCACAACCGTGCATCCAGCCGCCAGGCGGCTGCTCCGCACGCAGTCGCACGGCTTCTACTGCAATTGACAACGCAACAGCAGCAGCAGCTTTTCGGAAGCTACTGTGCAGCTTCCGTGTAGCTTCCGCGCGACTGCTATGGAGCGGTCGCTTGCTCGCGCAGCAACCGCGAAGTGTAACAAAACAAATGAGGGGGGAGAGGGGAGCTGACATCGGCATTTTTCCTTGCTGATGTCATCAAGTCATGCTCATGTCAACAACTTCCTGCTGACGTCAGCACTTACTTTATTGAAATTTTTGGTCGAAGAGTCAAAAGTTGTTAGCAGTTCAACTCCTCGAGAAACGCTCACGATTCCACGATTCGACCACGTTGACGTCTCGGCCCATAATGAGCGGCGACATGGTTTCGTGCGGCGATAAGGGAAAAAGGGTATTGGATCCCTCTTCCTCCTCCATAGGGGTCATGAGCCCATGTTCGTAGGCTATTGAGGATCAACAGAGCCAGCAGGACGAGATGTGTTGCCTACATCGGGAGCAGACTCACGCTATCCGTACACTCACCGAGCTTCTTTGGGGTCATTCCTTGATCCCACGACAGACCTCTGAGGGAGCAGCCGGGGTCGCACCCTCTACACATCAGTCAGCTCTAGCACCGGAGAAAGGAGCTAGAGACAACCCGCCACCTCTTGATCCTTGAGATGAGGATCCAGATATGCCAGGCATGGAGGGCGACTCCCCCGAACGCGAGATTTGTGTGCTTCAAGAGCGTCTTCGCCAGCTTCAGACGAGCTCTCGGTCCCCACACACATCTCACTTTCCCAAGATTCCATCGTCGCCTGACCTCCACCCCAGCGACTTCCCTCTTCCCGGCGTCTTTCCCATCCCTCGTCCTTCCCAGCCTGTGGTTGCTCTCCCTACGGAGCGGCAATCCAAGGACTTCGAGACATCGCCCTCACGGTATGTCAGCGAGGACAGTTTTGACAGCTGGGAGATCCTCTTCCAGGTTTGGGCCACTTCAGAGGGCGCGTGGCTGTACTACCACATTCCGTATCAGACTACAGACCAAACACCGGTGCTGAGAGCGGCTAGGGCGATGCGCGGACTTCTCTACGCGATGCAACGCGATACTGACGGGGACTTCCGCTCGTTCCTTGGCGAGGCGGGTACATGCACCAGCGCTGATCCACGCGGGGGCTAGGACCTAGCATTATTCTAGCTTAGTGCAGAGACGCACGTCACCCGTGCCGCACACATTCGTGCCTTTCACCCCCTTCGTCAAGAGCCTGCCGAGCCTGTAGCCGACTACTGGTGACGCTCCATGCGCATCCACACGCGCCTTCGGACCTCAGGAGGTACACAGCTGTGGGTGCTCCGCACGATCATGTTCAGAGTTTGCCTGGAGCACACAGACATTTTCACGAGGTACAGCGACCCGGTGCTCGAGCCTTTTTCAGCCTCACTGCAGCTTCTTCCCTGGGCACACCAGCTCTTCCTCTAGGTGACTTCCGCCCATGAGGCAGTGGTGGCTCATTAGGAGACCTCCACTGCTGCAGCAATCATTGCATCACCACCGACGCCCCTTTTACAGTCTCCTTCTCCATCCTCTGCCACATCCTCCTCCTCCCCTTCCATCCTGATTACACCGACTCAGACATCGGGTGCCGCAGCAGCAGCATAGGGGAAGAAGGGGCGACGGAGGTGCGGCTCAGGCCAGAAACAGTCACATCAATAGCCGTCATCAGGCAGTAGCAGTGGATGCTCCGTTCACTGCTACAACTGTGGAGGAGCCCATCGCTACACCAAGCGCCAGCAACCGCTCGAATGGGCACGGATTACTCGCGGGCTCCAGACTGTGCACGCACTACGTTCTACGTCGAGCAGCACATTCTCCGGGCGTGTAGCGGCCACGACCGCAGCAGTTCCTGCTTCACCACCGGCGACCAGAGGCGACCCAGACCCACGTGACAGCACCATCGTGGAGCTCTGACACGTTTTGGCGCTTCGCATTTAGGGAGGTTCGAGTGCGTTGTCACAGCCGGATGGTTCACAGACTCTATGTTCATCTGTTCTTGAAGCTTAGGATGACTCGTGTGGAGGGGCACAGTCGGCATGTCATGAATGTACAGATTGGATTCATGAGTCTCACCTTTGTGCCCTTCTTCGTTCCTCCCCACCTACTCCCCAGCGTCCGTCTGAGGCCGAGAATTCCATGTCCCGTTGTACAGTGACGTCCTCAAATCATGATTCCGGTGGCACTTGAATCATCGATTCTGGTGCCACTCATCACATGACCTGTTGTCGCAATGATTTCGATGTTCTGGGCCCCGTTGCATCCGTTTGTTCCGTCGGCACAGGCTCTGGTCAGTCCTTGCCCATCCAAGGAGTTGCGCTTGTATGTTTTGATGGTCCGTCTGGCCCCCTGTATCTTTCCGAGGTACTATTTGTGCCTGACCTTGAGCTAAGTTTGCTCTCTGTACGTTCTTACACACTGATGGGACTCTCTGTGGAGCACACAACATAGTCCGTGACTGTGACTATTATTGACACTTGTGGCCTTGTTCTTTGTGCCTCTGTTGTTGATGATCCGTATCGTGTCTTTTGGACTTCTGCTCCTTGCTCCCCCTCCCCTTCCGCTTGTGTTTTTGTTACTGGTGTTTTGTCTCCTAAGCACCAGCGATTGCTTCATCGCCGCCTGTGTCATGTTGGCTCTGACACTGTGTCCAAGTTCATTCGGACACAACCCACCCTTAGTCTTGCCACGGCTTCTTTTGAGAAGCCGCCGAAGACCGCCTATCTCTTCTGTGCTCGAGGTAAGGTGCATTGTTGCACCTACCCTGACTCCCGTTGACGCGCACTTCACCCTCTCGAGTTAGTCCATTCGGACCTTCTTGGTCCCCTTCTTGTTGAGTCTCTGTCGGATCGGGGTCGATACGTCCTGACCCTGACTGATGATTTCACCCGTATGCCGTGGGTCTGCACCAAAAGAGTGACGCCGCTCTCGTGGTTCGCCTTTGGCTAGTGATGGCTGAGCGTCAGTCCCGGCACACACTGTACACCTTTTGCTCGGATCGCAGTTCTCCACGCGGTCGAAGGCGTGGCGTTTTTGGGACCCTGCTTGTCGTCGTATTCTTGAGTCATGCGACGCTCACCTACCGTGATCTTACATCGATCACGTCGTTGTCTATCATCCACGTTTCCACGGGATGGGGGAGCCTGCGCGTGCGAGCATCTCTCACCAGGCTGATGTGTCCGTTCGAGCTCCCTCCACTTCTCCGACACTTGATGACCCAGCGATCATCGCTGTCGGACTAGAGATCTCTCCATCACCGCCGGTTTCTACCCCTGTCCCCTCGCATCCAACAGGTACCCATGATCATATACCTGTGCGTACTCCTCTGACCGTCTCTGTGTGCGCCGGCACTCCTGCCTCTGTGCAAGGACTTGCCTCACCTGCTCCTACTGTCACACCGAGCTTTGTGTCTCCCACACACGCATCTCCTCGTACGACATCGCCAGCTTCCTTGCCTCAGCCTTCCCAAGCTGTGATTGTGCTTGTTCCTGATCCTGAGGTGCGCCCCTTGAGGCCGAGTCACTCCCGTAAGCCTGGCGGTCGCTTTCAACCATTGGACTCCGGAGTTCAGCGAGTGTCTGGTCCCGTGTCCAGGCGCTCCGCTCGCAGCATCGCGGGTGGCGATCACGGCACAAAATCCCTAGGCCTGAGTTTCCGCACTGAGCACACCAAGGTACATCCAGCGCGTCCCGTAGGGCACGGCCTCGTCACTCGCGAGTTTCACATCGCTTGTGATGCAACAGCTGATCTTGTGATTGTCAGACTTGCCAATGAGGCGTGCGCTCTTGCCACGCAGAGCTCTTCCTCTATCGCGCCTGACCTGGGCACACTGAGGGAAGCTCTCTAATGCCCGGATGCTGACGCTTGGCGTGTTGCCTGTGAGTATGAGCTTTACGCCATCTGTGAGCACGGAGTTTACGAGCTAGCCGACCTTCCACTTGGGAGGAAGGCTATTTAGGTCAAGTGGGTCTTTCGTAAGTAAGTGAAGCCGGATGGCTCACTAGAACGCCACAAGGCTCACTTGGTCGTCAAGGGGCGCTCTGAGATTGAGGGCATCGATTACACTGACAACATTGCCCCTATCTGCCGCATGACCTCAGCTCGAGCTCTGTTCGGTGTAGTGGCTCAGCATGACTAGGAACTGCACCAGATGGACGTGAATAATGTGTTCCTCCATGGCTCTATGGATGAGGAAATTTACGTGGCTCAGCCACCCGGCTTTGAGGACGGTGACAAGGTCTGGTACTTATGCAAGTCTTTGTACGGCCTGAAGCAGTCTCTTCGGTGTTGGAACAAAGAGATCAATGGCACCCTGACTCGTGCGGGATATCTACAGAGCGAAGCAGATCCCTTTCTCTTCATGCGACGGATGACTAAGCGATTCACCGCCATCCTGGTCTATGTCGACGACCTTCTAATCGTGTCTCCTTCAGTGGACGCCATGAAGGAGGTCAAAGCTGTCCTCCAGACTGCCTACAAGATGAAGGATCTTGGTTATGCAACGGTGTTTCTTGGCATGGAGATCATGCGGGACCGCAGACGTCGTACTCTACTACAACACCAGGCCCGATACGCACGTGTTGTGAGGGAGCGCTTCAGCGACCTCCTCGGCGCAGTGCCCACGGCTTCCACACCTCTCACGCCTCACGAGCTGGATGCCCTGAAGGTGGACGATCCCACATAGTTGGGGGAGACAGTGGATTTGACCTTATACCTGCGTCTCATCGGATCTCAGATGTACGTGGCCACTACCACACGTCCCGACATCGTTTTTGCCGTCAACCTCCTTGCCCAGTTTTCAAAGGTTCGACACGCTAGAGGCCTTCACGCGGCTGTGTGAGTAGTACGGTACCTGGTCTCCACACTGTACGTCGGACTTTGTTTTCGCCGGCAGTGTTTGGTGGTCCTTGTCGGCTGCACTAACTTCCACTGGGCGTGGAGCCCAGATGGACGCAGTCGCACCAGTTACGTGTTCTCGCCTGGTGGGACCGCTCTGTCCTGGCGTAGCGGGAAGCACAACTCCATTCCACATAACTCATCGGAGGCAGAGTACGTTGCCCTGGGTGCAGGGGCTGCTGAGGCCGTATGGCTGCAGTGCCTATTCCTTGAGTTGGGCCAGTCAGTACCCGCCATTGTGCTTCGTTGCAACAACCAGAGTGCTCTTGCCATTACGGAGAACTCTGGTCTCTACCGTGCTCGCATGAAGCACATCGCAGTCGAGCATCACCTTGTGCGTGATGTGGTGGAGCGACACATGATCTCCGTCATTTGGGTTGGCACTGACATGCAGCGTGCTGCCTTCTTGACAAAGGTACTTGCATGCGGAAAGTTCCTGGTGGCCATTCGTTCTCTTGGACTTCGCCTCGTGCCTGAGAGTGGTTGAGTGTGGGGTGTGTCTGTTTCCGTGTCACATTTGTCATTACACTTGTTGTTGTACTTGTCTCAGTGGTGCACGTGTATGGACATGCGTACCATCAGGTTATGGGGGAGTGTTGTGATTTGTGACGTTCCTGCCAACCTATACAGTTTTCTGTGACCACTCGACCGTGTCCATATTTGTGCAGATCCCTGATGCGGATCGTGGTGGTACCCGTGCATCATTTGGTGGCGGACCCTAGCTTGGAGCCGACTGACTACCATTCCAGAGCTCCAGACGCTACTCAGGACCTCGTAGAGTTTTTTTGCAGCACGCAGGAGTTTATCGGTGGACTGGCCGTGGGCTCGATTTGCATGTTTTTGCATTGTGTGTCCACTGTTTGATGCCGGGTGCATGCATTTGACCAGTCGTAGAGTTTGGCCTTTGAACCTACATGTCTAGGTTCAGAGAGCGTAGCGTTCTGACATGTGTGCTTAGAGTTACGGCCAAAAAAATGGTTTTGGGCTGGTTTTAGGACAGTCTTGCACTGTCGCATGCGACACCCGCCGTGCGCCGCGACAGCATCGGTATCAACATTGAGAGTGCTCGTACGATGTCATTGACGTCAATCCCGTATCACCCTTATTATTGTTTCTGCTGTTGTTGGTGTTAGCGGTGGGAGTGAAACTTCAATGCATGTCACATTTTATTTACGTGAAAGTCCATCTCCATCGTCGGAAAGACAATTGCATCTGTGCGTCAAATCGTTTGATTACTTCCCCCTCAAACCTTCTCCAAAAATAAGTTTTTAAGTTTTCCAATGATTATTTCTGCATATTATTATTTTAAATCCTTTTCAGATAAAATATGTGGATTCCGCACCAAAGCCTTTGAATATGACTTCCTCCACTATGTGGAATGTGCAAGCTTGCCAGGAAAGAGCAAAATTTCAGGATGTAAACCCAATCAATCTCAGATTTCACTTGAAATAAATAGTATTGATACGAGATGATTCATGAGCACTTCATGTGAGCGGTTGCGTTCAGCCGTCAGGCTCCCATTTGTGCTGATGTCACCCTCACGCATCAGTAGATCAAGATCAGGGCTAGAAATATAAGTACTTTTTATGAGTGTTCACCTCGGGCGTTGCGTTGTCTCATTTCATATCGGACTTTCCACGCAAGGTCAGGGCGCGTGCTCGTGACGCGTCGTCGACGTCGATTCCGTACCAACGCTCGTTCACTGCTGCTTCAGCTGCTTGCCGCTGCTGGTGGTGGTGATGGTGAACCTGCCATTCATCTCACACTCCATCGACCTGACAGTGCATTTGCTGCTGCTGCGCGAAGTAAACGCGATCGTGCCCGACGACGGCGTTCTGGTCTCCCTCGCGATTAAGCGGAAGCGTTTGAACTTCCCCAGTGGAGCACCTTCGCGGGTGGCCCGTCCGCGACCCCGTCGGCGTCGTTGAGATGAGGGCAGGAGCCGCCGCCCACAACTCCAGACCGCCGTAAGAGCGGCTCATTTGCCGCGTCATAGCCATGGCGGGTGTCTGTCCCGCTGGGGACGCCGTGTTGCTTTCGCAGCAGCAATGGCAGCAGCAGCGGCGGTGGCAGGAGCCATGTGGAGAAGCAGACGGAGGAGGAGGAGAGGGGAGAGGAGGAGCAGGAGGAGGAAGAGGAGGAGGAGGAGGAGGAGGAGGAGGAGGAGGAGGAG
>SZWC01003375.1:3200-45022 GCA_023375785.1 Penium margaritaceum
TCACTGTTGCATCAGAAAACAATTGTTGTCACTGTTGCATCAGAAAACATTTGTTGTCACTGTTGCATCAGAAAACAATTCTTGTCACTGTTGCATCAGAAAACAATTGTTCTCACTGTTGCATCAGAAAACAATTGTTCTCACTGTTGCAGCAGAAAACAATTGTTGTCACTGTTGCATCAGAAAACAATTGTTGTCACTGTTGCATCAGAAAACAATTGTTCTCACTGTTGCATCAGAAAACAATTGTTGTCACTGTTGCATCAGAAAACAATTGTTGTCACTGTTGCATCAGAAAACAATTGTTCTCACTGTTGCATCAGAAAACAATTGTTGTCACTGTTGCATCAGAAAACAATTGTTGTCACTGTTGCATCAGAACACTGTTGGAAACTCTTCCATGGCAACCAAGTGCATGGTGTGTTGGGCGAGTGAGAAAGCAATAAAGGTGTGAGGAGAAAGTGATTGGTGATTTGTGATTGGTGATTGCTTATTGATGATGGATGAGCAAACCGTCCACACACATGCGTTGCTTCTCTGCAAGCGAAGGTGTGGTGATTTTGTCATAGTGCTGTGATGCATGGCATGGTGTGGTGTAGTCATGGGATGTGGATTGGTGTAAGTTTCCATGGCATGGCATTTCACAGTGTGACATTTCACTTTACAAGATTACATTTGTGTCGCTGTGCTTTGTAGATTCTCACAAATGTGCAGCACAAAGTGTGTACGTGCACATCGAGATGTGGACGTGTGCTCTCGGCCGTCCACACTCACACACACGCACACGCACACGCACAAGCACACGCACACACACACGCACACGAATGCTGAAGCAAACGCTTGAGCACACACACGTGTGTGTGTGTGAGAGCACGCAGGTCTCCCCAGAGGTGATGCGCGAGTTGAACAGCGCAACGCACGCGCGCGACCACAAGCACGCTCGCCCTCCCTCCCTCTCTGGTCCCGGCAACAACGTGCCTGCGCATCAGCCAATCACAGGTGAGGAAGATGGGGAGGAGTTTCACATTGGTCCAGTGGAAGGTCAGAAAGATGCGAAACAGTGAATGGAGCAAAAGGGTGGGTACACTGACTGCGAGATTCTGCTGGATAGGATGTTTAAAAGGAGAAGCAGACGTTTTTGTTGGTCGGCTCATTTGTTTTTTTTGTTTTTGGTTCGCGCATTTTTTCGTGAACCTGCTTGTTCTTTTCCTCGTTTAGTGGTCTGATCGCTTCTTTCGGTCCGTCCATTTTTCCCTCTCGTTTGTTTTGTCCGCCTGGGTGAGTGAATAACACTTCACCCTGCTTTTTTATTCGGCATGTGCGGATTGCCCAAGTATCGCTCAAAATATATCCGCTGGCAGCAGGCTGATCACGCCATAGGGGTACTCTGTGACTTCTCTCGACCAAAGCGTACAGCGGCACAAGTCTACGGCTCGATTGAGCTGTTGAACAATCTCCTGACCCTCCCCCCCCGACTGCCACCCCCTACCCCTCCAACAACTTGTGCCTCCTCTTCCTCCACAGCTGAACCCACCCTGTCAAACCCACCCTCACTCTTGCTCTCTCATATGGAAGCTGCAGTGCCCACTCGAGCTCTTGTTGTGTCAGATCACTCAAACTCCAACTCTTGTTGTTGAAAGAGTCAAATGGATTGAGCCATCCAATCAAGTTGAACCTGGTCAACTCAACAATGCCAACAGTTTTAAAAATGTACAATTTGGCCACTTTCTGATTCGATTGATTTGTTGGACCACCAGTGCCAACAGCGCTTTTGGCCTGACGGCACAATCGGCATGGCAATGGCAAAGTAAGACGTGATGTGGTCTCAGCAGAAGCGGTCGTTGTTGTGTCTAACGTTTTGTGTTTGGCTGCTTCGTCGCTGTTGTACTGTCGCACACTCAAACTACTGTCGCAGTGAATCTGCCGCAACTTGTTGACACATTTTTGTGTGTTTGTCGTTTTTTAACGTTGCGAGGCTTTTGTTCGTTTTTTTTTTCACTCTGCACGTGGGTGGAATTGTGCAGTGATCCGCAAGGCACTGGAGGAGAGCTACCATTCGCTGCCGCAGGTGGCCATCGGCATGGAGGAGGATGGCGAGTGAAACGTTTCGCAGCTGCGGTGGCGGCTGTCCTTGAGGCTTGTCTCCGTGCTGTTGTGGAGAAGGATGGCGAGAGGGCGAGCGACATGTGGTGAAGCGGGGTGGCAATGAGACATGAATACATCACATGCAGAGCCGTTGGAATAATCCAAAAGCACACACAGGGAGAGAGATGTCAATGTCCTTGCACCTCAACACTTGTTAAGGGCAGACGAAATAGATTTGCTACGCTAATCAAAGAGTTAAAAAAACAACTTGAGGGAAAGAGTGAATGTCCATCTGGCACCCTTTACACGTATTGAGACGGAGTACGTGCACGAAGAAAACACCTGCCCTCCTGTGCACTGTGGATGTTAAGATTGCACCACGCTCATTCCACGAAAACTGGCTTGTTGAAAGAAAAATCTTGTCTATGCTGAGGGTCGTCAACTGTTTGAAATGTAACCATTTTTGCTCTTGGTTTTCATTATTGAGAATGATATGATCGTGATGGGTATGGATGCCCATTCCTACGAGTCATGAAGGCACGGACTGAGGGAATGAAGATAATATGTCATTGCCATCGTCTATAGTCTCACACAGTGATAAATTGTTAGGAAGCTTCCTAGCCTTGTTATTGTTGATGTGGCGAACAGTCCAGTCAGTTGGCGCACTAGCAAGCAGGGGAGACACGTAAAGTCTCATAAGCTCCACTAGCTTAGTGATGAAGAGAGAAATGACAATTGACAAGCACACAACATAAATACCTGCTGCGGCGCACGACGGGTAGTGCACATGGCAGTGTTAGTTTGCCCTAAACCGGCCTATAACCACTGTTTTGGCCGTAACTTGCGCACATGCATCCAAACGCAACACTATATGAAGTTATAGATGCAAAATCTTGAGCCGGACGCTACGATTGGTCACACGCATTGGTCCGGCACGATCATTTGACACAATGTAAAACATGCAAATGAGGCTCAAGACCAAGTCCACCGAGAAAACTACCGCGACTCCAGAAAAGCTACAGAGCACCCCATTAAGCACCCGGGACGCCGTAGCAGGTGTCTAGCAGCTGCGGGTGGGTCGGGCCACCACCCGTTTGTCCTCCGGCGTCAGCTGGGTCCGCATCAAGGATCTGCACGAGCATGGATACTGTCGAGTGGTCACAGAAAGCTGCACAAACAAACGAGAACGACTCACAACACAACACTCCCCCATGACCTGATGGTACGTATGTCTATACACGTGAAGAACTAACTCAAGTGCGTAACGAGATGCTCAACAGTTCATACTCAAGCACCCCACTCTCTGCCACTCTCAGGCAAGGGACGAAGCACGACAAAACGAATGGCCACTTTGAGCTTTGTGCGCGCTAGTGCCTTGGTCAGGAAGTCAACCCGCTACATGTCCGTGTCGACCCAGATGACTGTTTGTGTGTGTGGCAGTCCCACGCAGTGTTGGCAAAGCGGACGCCTTGTATGGAAAGGCGTAAGGCGTTTTCTCCACATAAGGCGCGTATTATAAATAGTAAAGGGCGCGCCCTTAGGTTCGTTGGAAAAAAGGTTGTCAAAATGAATTTTAAAAGGAATTTTAAAATAGTACATTTAAAGCTTTGCACGAATCTGAGGTTAAAACTATTATGGCGTCTTCTTATGAGTCACATTGTACACCGTACACCACACTATAAACAACGTGCAAGCTGCAGTATGCTTACACCATGGAAGTGGTTTTCGGTGGGAATGCCCCAAGAACACAGCTTTTTTGGCAGGTAAAAATCAGGAGAATTTTTCCTTTAGGATCTCACACGTGAACTATACCCAAAAGATCATTCAGAACACAACCATGTTTTTTTTTCAAAATATCTGACATGTGTGCCACAAAAAAGGCATTTGAGAAGTCCAGATAAGGCGTTTTGCCATATTTGGACCTTAAATGCCTTACAAATAACTTGGGTGCGCCTTATGCCAGCATTGGTCCCACGTGGTGACCTCTGGCCGCGTTTCACAATCACATCATTGATGCATGTGCCTGACCGGAGAGAGACGGCTCATCTGACGACCTCGCCGTGGTGACGTGGCTGCAGGACGTACTCACTGATTCACGTGGCTACAAACCTTTGTCTTGGTCCTCATGTGCCGCCTGCTCGGGCTTGGTACTGTTGCCCGCCACGCTGTGTGCGCATCCAAGCTTGTTCTTTACCGATCTCTTAGCATGCTTGATGCGATATATACTCCTTGACTTGAGGACTGGTGGTTTGATCACCCACAGCTCGAGGGTAGCGAGCTAGAGCGAGCCCGCTGCTTGCTCGCTCGCTACCCTTCACGTAGCACCTCGTCTGTCTGTGACTGTCTCTCACTTGTCACTTCCAAGTTTTTGACTTCCGCCAAGTATCCATGGCTGCTCTTGGCGTTTCATGTCTCTTGCACCTGAATGCTGCATTCTTCTAGTCCAACAGGGGCTCCTACTAGTATCAGAGCGTGCTTCATGGGAGTTGGACGCGTCTTCCTAGCCTAACTCTTATTGTTACTTGCACCTGTTTGCTTGCTCGTGCGCTAGTTGACTAGACTATGTCGCCACGTCAGCATTAGCAAGGCCAAGAAGATTCGCAGCAGTTTCTCATGGTATGAGAGTAGTAAGATATCCTTCGCTGAGCTATGCAATACAAACGCAGCAGTGGTAGTAGCAGTGAGAGTCACAGCTAAAGCCACAGTCCTGGGAGGACCCACCAAGCCACGGTGACCCGCAGTATACTGTAGCAGTGGAGACACCATGCAACCGCATCACCACGCCACCACCACGGGACAGCCAAGGGTTTACCAACCCTCTCCAGCAGTAATTGAGTCACATGATGTTGAGAAGGGGTCCGTGAAGGCTCCCGGAAGCTTTACTTCGGTCACACCTACCACCCCCCTCGGACGTGAGAGAATGCAACTACCCCATATGACCACCGTTTTTGGCATGTAAGGGCTCATTGGAAAGTCCTTTCGAAACCCTATCCATCGCATCCACTCTCCGCCTCATCTCTTGCCTTGTAGGCAAGGGTGAAACCAAGCCTAGAACCACGATTCTTGGAAGGGAACTGGACTCTCAAGCCGGGTTCATGCCCTGGACCTGGATCCCCGAGTCCGAGTCCAATTCTGGACTTCGATCGACGAGTCCGAGTCCAGGTTCGGGATCCTCGAGTCCGGGTCCACTGGATTCCCGAGTCCGGTCCATGCAGAAGGACGAGTCCTGCCTCTGACCATACTATCCTCGCCTGGTTTGCTATTTTAATAATAATATTGTGTGAATCGTAGCATTCCTGGTTCAATGTATGGGTCATTACTTGCCGTGCACAATGAATATTTGCATTGTAACTGCAACAAATACAATATGGAAGGGTATTAAATTGATTACACCAGGCATTTTGAGTCAACTACCACCTCACTTGTCCCCCATCCAAGTCCGGGTCGAGTGTAGAGCCTGGACTTGGAATTACGAGTTGGGTCCAACTGAAGGTATTGGAACCCCGAGTCTGAGTCCAGGACCCGGATCCCCGAGTCCGAGTCCAGGACCCGGATCCCCGAGTCCGATTCCCGAGTCCAAAGGAATTGGTTTCACCCTTGTAGGATCCAGGAAACGACGGAATGCTCTTAGATAAAGACTTTTCGAGATTTTGGGTTGAAAAGAACACGGTGACTTTTTTTAATCCTTTTGCAGGTTTCTTTGTACGAAACCACCGCGGTTGCATTCAGCAACTGGTACATAATTGCTTCAAATGTTGCTTCATTTGCTTAATCTCCATGCTCATGTCATCATTGTAGGTAATGACATCAACACCAACACAACCAAAAATTTTGGCTGAAACATCTTCCTTTGCTAGCTTTCCAACTCCTCGAGAAATGCAAACGGTTCTTGATTCCGACAATGCTGACGTTTGGACCCATGCTAAGCAGCACTCATGCCACCGGCCCGTGACATGGGCAAGGGGCTACGAGACCCCTCCACTTCCTCCTCTTCGACAATTATGAGTCCATGGTCGCAGCCACTTGTGATCAACGAGCTTCGTCGGACACAGGATGACACGCTACAGGAGATCGCAAAGTTATTCAGGGGTCATTCACGGGCCTGATAGCCAACAGCAGGACAACCTGCTATAGTTGTACCATCTATTCAACAGTCTATGCTCTATGTAATACTAAGGCCTAAACACCCCTCATCACATATTGACACTTGCGATGAGGAGGAGATGGAGGATGACACACGTGATGAGGAGATTCACATCCTTGAGGAGCGCATTTGTGAGCTGTATCTGGGGTCCCATCCTCACACCCCGCCATCTTCTCGCTGTCATGACCAGTCACGTGGTTTTAGCAGCGTTCACCTTTGGTGGTATTTCTATCACCTGTGGTCTCCCTGTGCCTCGTCCGCCATCTCCCGAGCCCGAGGTTGTCAGTGGCTCGTTGAACGGGTGAAGCGCCAATCGCGGATAGTCAGCGGTGAGCTTCGCCAAAGGTGGTGCCGAGAGTTGAACTGGATCGCAGATGTATATTGGGGCAGTTCTGGTCGCAGGTGAGACCAGTCCATTGGTAGGAGAGCAGGTGTAGACCGGAGAACCCGACACGAGTCTTGAGCCTTGTGAGCCTTGTGACAATACATGTATCATTCTGACATCCCCCTTTAATGTTACAAGGCGAGAGATGCTTGGAGCAGGAGGGCTGGTGAACGAAGAGTGAGAAAGAGAAGAAGTGAAACATTATGGATGGGGAAGGGAATGATAGGTAGGTGCATCAATAGTGAAGAATTAGCAAGGAGTTGGGTTCGACTGTTGCACTTCTAACAAGAAGGTATGGATAGGATGCAGTAATGGTGTCTAGCAAGAGATGAGGGTAGAGATCAGCTAGAGTGTAGGAGTGTCTTAGATGAGAAGATGAGTTGTAGTGAGTTTGTACTTCTGCTATGACCCTTTTGACGGAATTGTAATGAAGTTGCTTCTACCTGACTGCGATAGATGATTGAGGATGCCACTTTTGGAAGGCGAGAGGAGGCAGGCAAGGGAAGAGTAGGTGTTGTGCCGCAAGAAGTGGGTTGCTACGGTGACGTGTCTTGGAAGCAGGTGTTAAATTGGTGGTGATTGTTGGTGATGGTTTGAGGTGAAACTGAGGGAGAGGTGGTCAAGGAGGCAGCCTAAGCTGTCATGCCATTGAGTGTTGATTGAGAGAGGCAGTAATGATGATGGTAAGATTGGTGTTGATGGGAGTGCTTGCTTCTTGCAGTCTGAAAGGAGTGGTACAGGTGACAGTGGGTGTTGTCGTAACGTGAGGAGAGAGAAGTTGCTCGAGGGCATACTATGGAATGTTGTTGGTGCTACTCCTATTGAGTTGAATATTGTCTCAAGGTCAGAGGCGTGAATGCATTTTGGCAAAGAGGAATCGTTGTAATGTCAAGAATACAAATGGCTGCAGTTGTTTGACAGTTTTACCCATGTTGTTTCTGGTTGAGGAACGTGTTCCATTGATCCCATGTTGACTTTGACTTCCGACTGTAGGGGATCAAGTCGGAGTCGCTAAGTCCATCAAATTCGACGTTGATGTTGACTTGACTTGACCCTCCTCTGTCACGCCAGGCACTTTTTCCCACCTGTTTTACGTCTGGACTCCTTGGACCAGGGTAGGGGATTTTAAACACAAGGTCGCAATCGACCACCGCGAGCACAAATAGCCTGTCGGCAAGTCTGTCGAGCCTTGCTGGCTAGCCACGGTGAGATGTTCCACAAGGGATTGGCTATCCTAGACAGCTGGTAGGTCAACATCAAACCACTTATCAGACATTCACTTGCTACGTGGATAATGCGTGCCTGTAGCTTGTTGACTATGTGGCAAAAACGCATCGTACTCGTGTGATACTTTGCGACTACTGTTGACCAATAGGGGGCCACAGAACACGTTTTCATCTTCATGGACAGGGAATGACATGTCCTGCCAGCGTGGATGAGGCTGCACAGGATCCGCCTATCAGGTCAGGTGGAGGGGGTGTCTAGGCAACCAAGTCCATGCACTTGTTGTTTCATGCACGTTTGCCAGACCACCTGTCCTGAATAGTGACTTCCTCATCCGGGCCCTTAGCAAGTTTTTCAGGCCTGTACTGACTCAAGGAGGGTACCCTGGATGGCAGTATGGGCCCCAAAAATGTGGCATCAGGCGGGTCTGATCGGATGTGTGGTCATTTTGGGGCGGCTGTACGCAACATTGCTAACTGTAAGGTGGCTCCTCTAGTTGCCCGGGTGCTTCTTGGTCTCCCTCCCCGGCCCCCTCCCCCGGCCTCCTTTCAATCGTTCGTCGAGAAGCTGTCCTATGGCCAAGGTGAGCCATGGGGCACAAGTTCCAGCCCAGTTGACTCGGCAAACGTCGTCGTAGAGCGGAAGCAACAGGATCTCTAGTAGTACCTGGTGTTGCTAACACTATGCCAGCCATGGTTCTCGCTCCAGTGTCTATCCCCGAGCTCCTTCTGAGCAGCACCCCAGCTTCCACAACATCGCTCAATATCTCTCATTAGTTGCTCATGCCAGAATACCGCCAACAGCGAGTTCCAGCGCACGATCATGAAAAATCATGGAAGAATACCTTCCCTATCTCGTTCTACAGAGATGATGTCATATTTGAGTCATGGAGGATGCGCGGGGACAACACCCAGTTTCAGGCTCCCTAGCAAGGACCAGGTGACATCGGAGCTGCTTCCAGTACTTGATGTTGAGCAAGTAAAGCTCAAGGCTCCACTCCATAGTGGCTGGGAAATATTTGGAGTAACCCTTGGCATTGACGAGTGGTCGGATATCCAGATTTGACCTATCTACTCTGCGATGGCCTCAAACGCAGAAGGCACTGCACACCTCTTCTCCAGAGATGCATGCAACGTCGTGAGGGACGCCAACCATGTCGTAGCGGTCGTCGACCACGCCATCTCTGAGGTGGGCGCTAACAAGGTTGTCATGGTGATCACAGACAATACGTCTATAAACAAGAAGGTCCATCTTGAGCTCTGGAAGAAGTATCCTACTGTTTTTTTTCAGTCACTCTGTTGTCCACTCCTTGGATCTTATGTTGAAAGATGTGGCCAAAACAGAGTGGGATTCAAACCTCATCAGCAAGGCAGAGCACATTGTGTCGTTTTTCTGCAACAAGTACTTGCTCAAGTCCTTGATGAAGACAGAGGGTGGCTTGGTGTTGTTGCTTGCTGTAGCGACCCGTTTTGGGTCAGTGCATAAGATGTTTGAGCGTCTGCTAAAGCTGCGTGAGACTCTTGTAAAGATTTTCAGTAGCCCAAGATGGAATGAGTTTGGTTTTGTTGGCAAGGATGCTAGTTGAAAGGAAAGGAAGAAGAAGGAGAAGATGAAGAAGAAGAAGAAGAAGGAGAAAGTATGCAGGCTTGTGAAGATGGGCGTCTTTTGGGTGCAGGTCAAGGCCATGACCAAGCTCATGCTTCCAATTGCCCTTACTATTTGTAAGGCTGAAAGTGCAGGGGGGACAGCCGGGATTGTGTTTGAGATGCTTTTGGGCATATCCGTCCAAGTCGTCATCAGCCTTGCTTGCACCTAGGTGCTGCGGCATCAAGCCCGTGCCTCAGTAATACGGCTCGACTCAGCTCTTGGTTTGGCCGGTGCCTTCGGCACCATCCCCATATGCTGATCTCACTTCGTCGCTCACGCCCCTCAGCGTTTTATCCTCCTTCACCTGTTCCGTAACGTCAGCACTTTGTCTGCCAGCATTACTTCTTGAATGCTTCTATCTACTTCTGTGGCACGCATTCAGCACTCTTTCCACTGTCGCTAATGCTCCCATTTCACTGACACGTTCTTGGTCCGGTTTTCTTCTCGCATCATACACAATAATGCCGCACCTTGTCTGACCCCTCCCTTTGTCCGCATCTCTTTCTCCTCTTGTTCCACCCTCACACACCTCCTCTCTAGACACCAAATGTGTATTTACTCATTCATACGTCTTTCTACACCCTCTCTGTCCACACAAGTGCCTCCGACAACCTTGAGAATATGGCAAATCCATGGGTTAACATTGTGGTAATCATCCGCACCTCCCGCGCCTTGTATCTTGCTCCTACGTTGTTATTAGCAAGGCAAGACCATGGGTTAGGTACTTAGTACCATTTTACGGTATTTCCACGTTAACATAGCCACCAAATACCCTCTCAAATATGCCCATACTCTGATAGCATTGTTTTACGCACTCAACACACCCAAAACCTGCTCCGATAGCACCCCAAACAACCCAAGTTCACAACTGACCTTTGCCCCATCTTTTTATGCCTTCTACGGATCCCAAAGTCACCCTAGTATCCTTCCCAACATGCCTAATATGCAGATACATCCCCTGCCCATGTTTTGCCCCTTCCGCGGGACCACCAAGTTCTAGGTCATTGTTACTGAACACGTGATTCCATGGGTTTACAACCAGGTGCAATTCCGGCCCTCTCCACAATCTTAAACAGCCCCAAATACTCCCAAAAGATGGATTTTCCGCCCCTCCACCACGAGGATCAATTGTGGCTATCTCACCTGTACAAACAGAATCCCTAACTCGCCCCAAGTCTATCACGGAAGCCCGTGACTTGACCTTCCTTGCCGAAGAGTTACGTGCGTGTAGATTTCAGGTTAACAGTGTTACCCCATCCTCCTTTTCTCATGCAAGGTCCCCGAGCTTCTTCTGGCTCCCCGGAGGACAAGTTGTCACTAGCCGTACTCATCCTTGTCACACGAGTGTCGTGAAAGAGGACTGCATCTACCGTTTTGGAGGTCTTGGGCGTCACCTCGCAGCTAATCCATGGTACACGCACATCCAACGCATAATGGTCCTTGCATCCCTTGCCTCGCAACACACGCGTCACATGGAGGTAGTCATAATCTAGTGACACACACAAGCTTGGTTGCCTTGGGTCATTCTTGCCATATAGCAGCAACATCGCGGAAAGGAGAGCATCCATCAGTATGTGGATCTAGTAGGTTACCTCACTGCTATTCCGCGGTACACGCACTTCTCGTGCATAGTGATTCCTATGTACATTGTTTTGCAAACACATATGCCACATGGAGGCGGCCACAACCCAACGAAGCCCTACGCACTAAGGAAGAATTCATGCCAAGCTTCCTTGTTGAGTTGTCAGTCTTCCCTGTAGTGAAGGTTCAGACGAGTGACCAGCTCTGTACTTGGTACTCTGCTGCTGCTTGCCATGTAACTCCACTCCATTCGGCTTCTCCTGCCTCTCAAGAGCCCTATGCACTAAGGACTCAGCTATCCAAATTGTACTCTACTATCACTTCCTTAGCTCTTCACCATGGAGTCCCATCAGCCTCATCTTCTGAAGGCCTGCAGTGTAGTCCCAGTTGACAGAGAGCAGGGAACTATCTTACCTCACCGCACCTGAACATTTTTATCCCAATTTTTGCCACGCTCTCCATTGTTCCACTTCGTCACTTCACTTCCACGACTTCCATCTTGTCCACAGCATGTCTCTTTCTTCCGCACACCATGAAATTTTAGCCCACATCATCCACAACACATCAACATGCTTCATCACTCACCGGTGATCTTTCCTCCGCTCACATCACCTCCTTGATATGGCAAACCTGTAGAACCCCATCACCCCTTGCCGGAACACATCTATGATGCAGATTGTCATATTGAGACTGTCACATTGAGACCTTAATTTTGGGACGATCCTTGTGAGACTATCATTTTGAGACTTTCGTGTAAAGATGTCATTTTGAGACTCTCGTTTTGAGACTGTCATTTGGAGATCGTCATATTCATACTGTCATATTGAGACTGTCATGTTACGACACTCTTATTTTCAGTATGTCATTTCGCACCTATCATATTGAGACTGTCATATTGAGACAGTCGTATTATAACTGTCATTATGAGACTGTGATTTTGAAAATATCAGTTTGATACTGTCATTTTGAGACTATTTATTTAAGACTGTTATTTTTAGACTGTCATAATAAGGAAATTACATTAACAATGTCATTTTGAGACTACCATTTTGAGAGTATCATTTCAAGACTGTCATTTTGATTATGCTATGTTTAAACAACCATTTGGTGACTATCATTTTGAGAGTATTATCATGGGACTGTAATTTTGAGACTTTCATACATAGACTATCACATTGAGGCTTTTATTATTAGATTGTCATTTTGAGACAGGAACTTTGTGACAGTCATGTTAAGACGATCATATTGAGACTATCATATTGAGAGTATCATTTTGAGTCTCTCATGTAGATATTATCATTTTGAGACTATCATTTTGAGGATGTCATTTTGAGACTAGCATTCGAGGCTATTATTCTGAGACTTTCGTTATAAGATAATCATTTTTAGATGATCATTTTGAGACCGTCAAGTTGAGTGTGTCATTTTGAGAGTATCATATTGAGACTGTCATATTGAGACTATCATTCTGAGACTGCCATTTTAAATATGCCATACTCAGACAATCATTTGGTGACTATCATTTTAAGAGTATCATTTTGAGAGTGTAGTTTTGAGACGTTCATATTGAGCCTCTCATACTGAAATTGTCATTTTGAGACTGTCATTTTGAGACTATTATTTTGAGACTGTCATTTTGATGCTCACTTAGGCTTTCATTTTAAAATTGTCATTTTCAGACTGTTACTTTGAGGCTGTCATGTTGAGACTATCATATTGAGACGGTAATATTAAGACTGTCATTTGAAGACTCATTTTGAGACTCTCAATTTGAAATTGTCATTTTGAGACTGTCATATTGAGATTGTCATATTAAGATATTTATATTGAGACTATAATTTTAAGACCATCATTTTGAGGCTATCATTTTAAGACTGTCATTTTGATACTGACATTTTTAGACGGTCGTTTTAAGATAATCATTTTGAAACTATGTAGTTTGGATGGTCATTTTGAGACTATCATATTGAGACCGCCACTTTCGTACTATCAATTTGAGACTGTCATTTTGAGACTATCATTTTCAGACCGTCATGTTAAGACAATTTTATTCAGAGTGTCAATTGGAGCCCGGCACTTTGAGACTTTCGTTTTAAGATGGTCAATTTAAGACTATCAGTTTCAGACGGTCATTTTGAGACTATCATTTTTGAAGTGTCACTTTGAGAGTATCATTTTGAGATAATCATTTTGATATTTTCATTTTGAGTCTATCGTTTTGAAACTATCTTTTGAGATTGCCTTTTTAGGTTGAGAGTGCCATATTGAGACTGTCATTTTCAGACTGTCATTTTGCACATGTGATATTAAGACTATCATATTGAGATTGTCATTTTCTAGTCCATTTTTTTACTCTCATTTTCAGACTGTCATTTTGAGACTTTCATTTTTAGGTTACCATTTAAGAATATCAATTTGAGTCCATCATTTTGAGACTGTCAGTTTGGGACTGTCATATAGAGACGGTTATAATGAGACTTTCATTTTGAGACTATTATTTTGAGACTGTCATTTTGAAAAAATTATTCTTAATCAGTCATTTTCAGACTATCACTTTGAAACTATCACGTTAAGACTATCATTTTGAGACTGTCATTTGAAACTATTATATTAAGGCTATCATTTTGAGACTGTCAATATGAGATTGTCATCTTGAAACTTTTGAGATTGTCATATTGAGACAGTTACATCAAGACTATCATTGTTGGATTTTTTTTAAAGACAGTCATTTTGAGACTCTCATATTGAGCTTATCAATTTCAGAGTATCATTTTTAGACTTTCATTTAATGCTGTCATTTTGAGACTGTCATTTTAAGACTATCATCTAGAGATCGTCATTTTTAGACTCACATCTTGAGTCTATCATTTTGAGAGTGTCATATTGAGATTGTCATGTTGAGCGTCTCATCTGGCGTCTATGATGTTAAGACCGTTATATTGCGACTCTCACATTGAGACTTTCATCTTGTAACCGTCATCTGATATTGCTACTTTAAGACTGTCATTTTTAGACGGACATTTTAGACGTGTCATTTTGAGACTGCCATTTTAAACATGTCATTTTGAGACTGAGTTTTACAGTATCATTTTGAGACTGTCATTTTGAGACAGTCATTTAAGACTGTCATATTGAGGCAGTTACATGGAGTGTCAATTTTAGAGAGATGTTTTTTTACTATCATTTTGAACATGCTATTTTGAGACTGTCATTTTGAGGACTGTCATTTGGAGAGTGTCATTTTAAGAGTGTCATTTTGAGACTTTTATTTTTAAACATGGCAATTTGAGCTTATCATTTTGAGACTATAGTTTTATGATTGTTATATTGAGACTCTCATATAAAGAAAATTATATTGAGGCTCATTTTTTTAGACAGTCATTTTTAAACTGTCTTTTGGAGACTATCATTTTCAAACTAAAACTTTGAGACCGTCATCTTGAGATTGTCATTTTGAGACTGTCATTTTGAGATAATTATTCTGAGATAATAATTTTCAAATAGTCATTACAAGAATATCATTGTGAGACTATTGTTTCGAAGTGTCATTTTGGGACAATCATGTTGAGCGTGTCATATTGTGACTGTCACATTGGGACTGTCATTTTGAGACTATCATATTTAGACTGACATTTTGAGAGTGTCATTTTCAACCTCTTATTTTTAGAGAATCATTTTGAGAATTTCATCTCTATATTGCTATTTTAGGACTGTCATTTTGAGTTTTTAATGTTGAGACAGTCATTTTGTGAATGTCATATTGAGGCTGTTACACGGAGACTTCCATTTTAAGATTGTCATTTAAGACTGTGATTTTGAGAATGTAATCTTGAGATTGTCATTTTGAGTATGTCATTTTCACACTATCATACTGAGGCTGTCATTTTTAAATTGTTATCTTGGAACTGTCATTCTGAGACTACCATTTGAAGACTATCTTTTTGAGACTGTCATTTTTAGACCGTCATTTTGAGACTATCATTTTGAGACTGTGGTTTTGACACTTTCTTGTTGAGACTGTCACTTAGAGACTATCATTTAGGGTCAAGGGTTTAGGATTAGGGGTTAGGGTTTAGGCTATCATTTAGGGTTTAGGGTTTAGGGTTTAGGCTGTCATTTTGAGACTGTAAATATGAGACTGTCATATTATGAATGTCATTTTTAACACTTCATTTTTAGACTATCATTTTGAAATTATCATTCTGAAACTATTAGTTTTAGATTGTGATTTTCAGACCTTCATATTGAGACTAACATATCAAGGTAGTTAAATTGAGACTGTCATTTTCAGATTTTCCTTTTTAGACAGTCATTTTAAACATGCCACTTTAAGACTATCATTTTGAAATTTTCATTTTGAGACTCTTATTTCAAACATACCATTTTTAGGCTATCACTTTGAGACTATCATTTTGAGTCTTTAATCTAAGATTGTCATAAGACACCGTCATATTGAGACACTTATATTAAGACTGCCATCTTGAGAGAGACAATTTGAAACTGTCCTTTTTAACATGCCATTTTGAGCTCATTATATTGAGTCTATTATTTTGACACTATCATATTGAGACTTTCACATTGAAACAGTTACATTCGAATTGTCATTTGAAGACTGTAATTTTGAAGCTATGATTTCAAAACTATTGTTCAAAGACAATCATTTCGATACTTTTGCTTTAAGATTGTCCTTTTGAAATTGTAAAACTTAGATCGTCAGTTAAAGACTGTCACATGAAAACAATGTTTTTAACATTATCATTTTAAGACAACCATTTTGATACTATTTTTTTTAGACTATTGTTTCAGACTGTCATTTTGGAATTTTCATGTTCAGACTTTCATACCGAGTCTGTCACATTCAGACTATCATTTCATGACTATCATTGTGAGATTGTCACTTTGGGTCTGTCATTTGAGACTGTCATTTTTAGACTATCAGTTAAGACTGTCACATTGAGAATATCATTTTGAGACGATCATTTTGCAAATCTCATTTTGGAACTATCATTTTTACTGTAATTTTGAGGTTGTTGTATTGAGGTTGTCATTACGAGATAGTCAATTGGTAACAGTCATTTTTAGACTTTCATCGTGATATTGTCATTTTAGACGTCATTTTGAGTGTCATTTGGAGGCTGTCACTTTGAGAATGGCATCTTAAGACTGTCATCTTTAGACTGTCATTTGGAGACTATCATTTAAGACTGTCATTTTGAGACTGACATTTTGAGATGGTCATTTTGATACTGTCATTTTGAGATTGTCATTTAGAGACCATTGTGTTAAGAATGTCATTTTGAAAGAGCAGTTATGAGACTGTTATTCTGAGACTCATTTTCAGAGTATTATTTTGGTTATGCCAATTTGAGACTTCCATTTAAACATGTCATTTTTATACGGTCCTTTGGGACTATTTCTTAAAAGACCATGATTTTTAGACTATCAATTTGAGACAATCAATGTGAGACTGTCATATTGAATCAGTTATATTGAGATTTTCATATTGAGACTGTCATATTGAGGCAATCATTTTGAGACCGTCATTTTGATACCGTGATTTAAAGTATTGTTGGTTTGAGACTGTCATTTGGAGACTGTCATTTTGAGATTGTCATATTGAGACTTATTTCAAAAGTGTCGTTTTGAGACTGTCATGTTCAGACATTTCCTTAAAAACTTTCATTTAAGACTCTCATTTTGAGACTGTCATTTCGGGTTACTCATTTTGAGACAATTTTTTTGAGACTGTCATTTTGGAACTATCACGTTGAGGTTGTAACATTGAGACTTTCAATTTATCATTGTCATTTTTAGACTGTCATCTTGAGACTGTCATATTGAGACTGTCATTTTAAGACTGTCATTTTAAGGCTGTCATTTTGAGACCGTCATTCTCAAACTGGAAATTCGACACAATCCTTTTGACATTGTGATTTTGAGACTGCCATTTTGAGAATGCCAATTGGAGACTGCCATTTTGAGACTCACATTTTGATACTATGATTTTGAGAATTTTGATATTGTCATCTTATAACTATCATTCTAAGACGGTCACTTTGAAACTATCATTGTAAGACTCTCATTCTGAGCGTATCATTTTCAGAGTCATTTTGAAATTGTAATTTTGAGGCTTTTATTTCATGACTGTCATTTTGAGACTTTCACTTTGAGACTCTCATTTAAGGGCAGTCATTTTGAGACTGTGATTTTGAGACTCATTTTGAGACTGTCATATTAAGACTCATTTTGAAACTATCATTTTAAAACTATCATTTTAAACTGTCATTTTGAGAGTCATTTTTAGACTACCACTTTGAGATGGCCATTTAAAAATGGTGGTTTGTACATGGTCCTTTTGAGACTATTATTTCATGAATGTGATTTTGAGACTATCCCTTTGTTATTTTCAGACTGTCATATAAAGATTGTCATACAGAGAATGTCACATTGCGACTTTCATTTTGAGGCTGACATTTTGAAACCGTCATCTTGAGACCGTCATTGTAAGACTATTATTGTCAGACTATCATTTGGAGAAATGTTTCAAAACAATTTTTTTTAGACTATCATTTTCAAACTTCTAAATCTGTTCTAAATCTGTCACATGAGACTACACTTTTGAGAATGTTGTTTTGCAACTATCATTTTGAGACCGTTTTTTTGAGACCGTTTTTTTTACGATATTCATTCTGAAACTATCATGTTAAGACTATATTTTTGAGACTGTCATTTTGGAACTATCTTGTTAAAATTGTAACATTGTAAGTGTCGTTTTGAGACTATTAATTTGAGACTCTCATTTTGAGACTCAATGTTAGCATGCCATTTTGAGACCATCATTTTGAGACTGTCATTTTTAGAATATCATATTGAGACTCTCATTTTAAGCTAGTCCATTTGGGATAATCATTTTGATACACTCGTTTTGAGACTATCATTTTGAGTTATCATTTCAGACTGCCATTTTGGAACAATAATGTGGAGACAACCATAGTGAGACTGTCATATTTTGATTGTTATTTTGAGACATAGTTATGAGACCATTATTATGAGACTGTCATTTTTAGAGTGGAAAGTTTTGTCTTTTTTTCTAATTTCTTTACTCTCACCTTAAGAATGTTTTATTGAGACATTCATATTGAGACTTTTGTATTGAGATTGCCATTTTGAAACTCTCATATAAGACTATCACTTTCAAACTATCATTTTGATACTGTCATATGGAGACCGTCATTTTGAGACTTTCATTTTGAGATTATCATTTAAAAACTGTCATATAGAGACTGTTACATTCAGAGAGCTATATTGAGAATGGCAATTGAAGACTGTCATTTTGAGGCGATCATTTTGGGGCTATCATTTTATGTTGGAAATGAGCGAGAACAAGCCTCACTTCTCTTACCTCTCCAAAAATCGGAGTCTCCAAATAAAGGTTCAAGTCTCATCGGGACCAACTTGACCAAACGGTTCCTCGGTCATCCGACCGTTTAACTGTCTGTCAAGTGACCCTCTAATATAGTGACACGTGTCACCCGCGTCCGACTAGCAGAAAGAAACCGTTGTCTTTGTTGCTTTGTCCTATTCTATTGTATATATCAAAGATGTTCATTCCCTCACAGCTAATCTAGAACGGATGTGCTTATCTTGTTCGCCTTCGGTTCCACAGCTTCCCTGCCGTGTCTTCACTCTGCTCGCCTTTCGCTCATCTTACTCTCGCCATCCACTCTCAAGCCCCCTATTCTTCGCTCCGTCACTCTCGCTCTATCACTCAAGTTTCAAACACCTATCACTTTCTCTCTCTGTCTCAGCCGGCACTCGCTACCTACTTATCTACCTAGTATCTTGTTCTGTGACATCTCCTTGCTTCAAGCCTCTGCGACTAACTCCTTGCAACGTCTAGTGTCCCCTTACTCCCGTCATTTGTCTAACTTACCTCTACATGTGTCATTGCTTCTACCTGATTTTGCCTTTGCCATTTCCTCTTGGTACAATCTTCTGAAATGGTATCAGAGCATCAAGCAACATCACCTGGTGCCCTGTGACCCAGCTGTCGCTTTGCTATCGCAATCACTACACTCTTCTATCCAGCATTCATCTGCCACCGTCGCCACCACTTCATGCCGCTCAGCTTCAAGAGCAGCTGACATCAGTAGCACTGCTCCAATTGCTTCTCAAGCTAAAACCACTTCTTGTCATCGTGATCAAGCCCTACGCCCAATCTACGCCCGTGGCAAACATTTGATAACACTTCGTCGAAAACAGCCGCAAGCAGCTCTTGAGCCGTCACCTGACGCCATCTTCCTCAAAGCTTCCTGCCGCTCGCAATCTTATCTTCCTGAAGAATCTTTCACCCACCTTCCTCGAGCTGCCACAGGTGTCCCTGTTTGCTTCATCTGCTCCATCTACTCCATCCATATCAGCCGCATTACCTCCATCTTCCCATCTTCTCGAGCTGCCCTCTCGCACCGCGTCTTCTCGTTGTTAGTAATAGCTGATTTTCGTCCGTCGTCAGGACATCGGACACCACCTGTCTTCTTGCCTGTCAGCCTCAGGCAAACCCGAGAACAAGGCATCACTCTCTTGACATTAGAGCAACTGGTTGCTTCATTCTTCTCCCTTGTAGCTCACCTCACATTTCTGTCATCGTCCTCTTGCCACCGTTCCTCCATCTGCCTCATCTCCTTGCCTCACATCAGCATCTTCATCAGCCTCCTCTAGCCTACTTTTGCATCAAATTTCTCCTCATTATCATCAACGTCATCCTCATCAGCGCACGTGGTTCCGTCCCTACGCCCATTCCGTCATCAGCCTTTGCTCTATTTCCCGCACCATCCTCCGCTCGGCAATTGGATCCGCACAGTCGCATCGCCTGTTTTGTGACAACCTGCGCCCACGCAAACTTCCGCAGCGCACGAGGCTCGCCCTTGTGCCCAAACTGTTACTATCATTGTCCTCCATCATCATCAAGCTTGCTCTTCCCTTATAAAAAAACTTTAGCATCTACCACCAGCAGAAGGATCTGCACGAGCCCACTTCACAACAGCCTGCACCCACGCTAGCACTGAATTTCTCACGGCACGTTGGCGTTTTGCCTTCCCCTTACTGCATTCTACTCCTCTACTCAGCAGCGCACGTGGTTTCACCCTTCCGCCCACTCCATCAACATCATTCTCCCGCCTCCCATTAGCTTTGGTCATCCGCTTGGCGCACGGACCTGCCCGGTTGTATCGCTTGTATTGTGACAACATGCACCCACACCGAAACGTCTGCAAGCCAACGTAGCCTACACCTGCATGCACTCTTCGAAGATCAACTCATCAGTCTCCACAATGTCTCATCTTCATCTGCCTTAGCTTGGCACCCAGTAACGTCACCGTGTTTGCAAGGAAACTTTCAGTCATGTCATCCGCGTCCTTCCACTTACACCATGCCGTCATGCTTCTCCATCAGCAGTAGCTCCACCCCTCCTGTGAAAGACTCTTCCACTTTTCATCATCCGCGCCGCAGCACCTCCCATCAGCCCTGCTGTCAAACGTACAAAGAAGACCCAGTACAAGGCATCTTGGTAGTGCTCTTCACATCACTCTAAAAATGAGAACAGATTACGTAGCGATGAAGAACATATTTGTACCATTGGAGCCACCAAACCATGCTACTTGGTGGCCGACCATGGTCCTTGCTCAACGACTTCCACTCCTCTACTTCAATGATGATGACACCTCTAACTTCAGTGTCTAGCATGACGCTCTGGGCTCAACCACTGCCAGAATCATTGTGCGAGGATTTCCCTACATTGTTGTCATAGGCGATGAACGAGAATATCCACGCCAAGACAGTCCCTTCATTCATTGTCTTGATCGAGCGTATTGGGATGAGTACTTCTATATCTCGTACCAGGTCCGAGCCCTCCTCTACATCATCACTGACAAGGTGTTCCATTGCATCATCCTATCGCATAGATACTTCATCCGGAGGATCATTTGCGACATTGGACTATAGTGTGTACAGGGGAGGCCCACACCACTCAACAATCCTGAAATTTAGGCTTCTTGGCCAATGGGACTGGTGCCCTCCAAAATCCCAGCTCCCACACCTTGTCGATTGTCAAGGCCTCCGCCTCCGAGAAGAAGACTAGAAGATCCTCAAGTCATCTCCTCGGATGACAAGTGCCCAAGCGCATAAAGTGTTATGATGAGTTCAGGGAGAGTGTTGGAAATGAGTGAGAACCAGCCTCACTTCTCTCACCTCTCAGAAACTCCAAGTCTTGGAATAAAGGTTCAAGTCTTATCGGAACCAACTTGACCAAAGGGCTCTTCGGTCATCTGACAGTTTAATTGACAGTCAAGTGTTCCTTCAATTAAGTGACACGTGTCACCTGTGTCTGGCTAGCGGAAAGAAGTTGTCGTCTTTGTTGCTTTGCCCTGTTCTGTTGTATGTATTGAGGATGTTCATTTTCTTGCAACTAACCCAAATCAATTCTCCTCGTCGTGTCCGCCTTTGGTTCCAAGGCTTTGCCGTCGTGTCTTCGCTCTGCCCGCCTTTTGCTCATCTTACTCTTGCCATCCACTCTCAAGCCCCCGACTATTCGCTTTGTCACTCTCGCTCTATCACTCAGCTTTCAACCACCTATCACTCTCTCTCCGTCTCAGCCGGCACTCGCTGACTACCTGTCTACCTTGTACCTCACTTCGTGACGCATACTCGCTTCAAGGCGCCGCAACTAACCCCATGCAACGTCTAGTGTCCCCTTGCTCTCGTTATTTGCCTGACTTGCCTCCACATGTCTCATTGCTTCTACCTGATTCTTCCATTGCCATTTACTCTCGCTACAATCTTCTGACATTTTAAGACCATCTTTTTTAGTTTGTCATTTTGAGATTGTCATTTTGAGATTGTCATTTGAGACTATCACATTGATATTGTCATTTTGAGACTGTCTTTTAAATATTGTTCAGACTATGATTTTGAGACTGTTATTCTGAGACCGTCATTTTGCAACTGTCATTTTGGGATTGTTAATTTGAGACTATCAATTTGAGACTGATATTTTTGAAACTGTCAATTTGAGACCATTTTAAGACCTTCATTTTGGGATTGTCATTTTGAGGCTATCATTTTGAGACTATCATTTTAAGGCTATCATTTTGAGATTATCACTTCAGACTTTTGCATTGAGATTGGCATTTTGAGACTGTCATTTTAAGACTGTTATTTGAGGGTGTCATACTTGTACAACCATTTTGAAACTATCATTTTGGGACTGATATGTTCAGACCGTCATTTTACAACTTTCATTTGAGACAGTCAATGAGAATATCATTTTGAGACTGTCAATTAGAGACCATCAATTTGCGATTGTCATTTTGAGACTATCATTTTTAGACTATCAGTTTGAGACTGTCATTTGGAGACTATCATTTGAAGACTGACATTTTCAGACTGCCATTTTTAGATTGTCATTTTGACACGGTCATTTTGAGACCGTCATTTGAGACCACCATTTTGAGACTAGCATTTTGATACTGTCATTTTGAGATCCTCACTTTTGACTCTCACATTGAGACTTTCATTTTGAGACCGTCATTTGGAGACTATCTTTTTGAGATTGACATTTTAAAACTATAAGATGGAAACTATCATACTGAGATTTTCATATTGAAACCATCATTTTGAGACTATCATTTTGAGACTGTCACTTTGTGATTGTCATTTTGAGACTGTCCTTTTAGGGATGCCATATTGAGAATTTTATATTGAGACTATCATATTGAGACTATTATTTTGAGACTAACATTTTGAGACTCATTTTGAGACTCTCATTTTGAGACTATGATTTTGAGGCTGTCCTCTAGAGATTGTCATTTTGGGACTAACAATTGGTCTTTATTCTTTAGACATTCATCTCTAGGCAGTCATTGTGAGACTATAATGTAAGATTATCATTTTGAGACTGGCATTTTGAAAGTGTCGTTTTGAGATTATGAGTTTGAGACTGTCATTTTAAGACTCCTATTTTGAGACTGCCACTTTGAGACTACCACTTTGAGATTGACATTTTGATACTGTCATTCCGAGAGTGTCATTTGGATACTATCATTTTGAGGTTGTCATTTCATGACTTTCATTTCATGACTGTTATTTTGAGACCTTCGTGTTGAGAAAGGCATTTTGAGGCTATCATTTTGAGACTATCGTTTTAAGATTGCGATTTTGAGACTGCCATTTTCAGACTGTCATATTAAGACTTGTTTTCTGACTGTCGTATTGAAACCGTCATTTTGAAACTGTCATTCTGAGATTGTCATTTTAAGTCCACCATTTTGAGACTACCTTTTAAAAAGTGTTATTTTCTACGTTCTTTTTTAGACTATTATCTTAGTATTGTCATTTTGAGACTATCACTCTATTGTTTTCAGACTGTCATATTCAGACTATCATATTGAGACTGTCATATTGAGACTTTAATATTGAAATTATTATTTTCGGACTCTCATTTTGAGACTGTCATATTGAGACCGTCATTTCAAGACTTATTTTCAGACTATCATTTCGAGACTTTCATTTTGAGACTGTCATTCTGAGACTTTCATTTCAAAACTGTCATTTTGAGATAGTCATTTCTTTACTATTGTTTGAATATTGTCATTGAAACTGCGATTTAGAGACTGTCATTTTCAGACTCTAATTTTAGGACTTTGATTTTGGGACAGTCATTTTTAGACTATCATTGTGAGATCATGATTTTGAAACGACCATTTTTGGAGTATCACCTTGAGACCGTCACATGAGACTGTCAAATTGAGATTGTTATACTTAGACTCTCATTTTGAGGTTGTCATTTTAAGACTCTTATTTTGCTAGTTGCTTTGAGACTTTCATAGTGAGATAGTTATATTAAGACTGTCATTTTATGATTGAGGTTGTCATTTTGAGATTGTCATTTTGATACGATCATTTTGAGACTGTCATTCTGAGACTGTCATTAAGAGACTGTCATGTTGCAACTGTCATTTTGAGACTGTCACCTTGAGATTGTCATTTTAAGACGACAGTCTTAAAATGACAATCTCAAGGTGATAGTCTCAAATGTCATTAGAGACTATCATTTCTAGGCTATCATTTAAAGGCTCCCATTTTGAGACTATCATTTTGAGATAATCATTTTGAGATTGTCATGTTGAGATTGTCATTCTGAGACTATCATATTGAGACGCTCATATTGGGACTATCATTTTGAGATTCCCATTTTGAGACTGTTGTTTTGAGACTATCATTTTAAGACTATTATATTGAGACTGTTATTTGAGGAATATCACACTGAGACTGTCATTGAAACTGCTATTTCCAGACCTTCATATTGAGACCGTCATTTCAAGTTTGCCTTTTTAGACTATCATATTGAGGATGTCATGTTGAGACTGTTATTTTGAGACTATCATTTTAAGACTATCATTGTAGAAATATCATTCTAAGACTGGCAAATTGAGACTATCAATTTGGGACTGTCCCATTTTGAGATCGTCCATTTTTTGCTGTCATTTTATGACTATCATATTGAGACTCTCATATTGAGATTGTCATATTGAGACTGTATCTTTAGGAGTGTCATTTAAAGACTATTGTTTTGAGGCTGTTATTTTCAGGCTATCATTTTGAGACCGTCATTTTGAGACTGTCCTTTTAAGCATGTCATTTATAGGCCATCATTAGGGAACATTCATTTTAATTATATCTCTTTGACATATTCTTATTTTGAGACTGTTATAATTAGAATTTCACGTTGAGACTAATTTTGAGCTAGTCATGTTGAGATACTCGTGTTGAGATACTCATTTTGAGAGTATTATTTTAGACGGTCATTTTGGAACCATCATGTTAAGGCTGTCACATTTGGAATGTCATTTGGAGAATATCATTATGAGACCGTCATTTTGAGACTATTACTTAGAGACGGTAATTTTGTTAGTCATTTTTCTGTGTCATTGTTTAGTGTCATTTTCAGATTGTCATATTGATACCTTCATATTGAAACTCATATTTTGAGACTGTCATCTTTTTAACCTTGTTTTAAGACTATCATTTTTAGACTTTCATTCAAAGACAGCCAATTTGAGACAGTCATTTTGATGATGTCATTTCGAAATTGTCATTTTGAGACTGTCATTTAGCAACAACCATTTTAAGACCGTCATTTTGAGACTCTTATCGTGAGACTGAAATCTTGAGACCGTCATTTTGCAAATGTCATTTAGAGACTGTCATTTTGGGACCGTCATTTTAAGACCATCATTTTGAGATTGTAAGTATGGAACTTTTGTTTTGAGACTGTCATTTTGAGATCCTAATGTCATTTTGAGTATGTCATTTTGAGATTGTTGTATGAAGAATGTCATTTTGAGCCTGTCATTTTGACACAGTCATTTTGAGCCTTTTATATTGAGAAGATTTTTTTGAGACTATCATAGTGAGATTTAAAAAATTGAGAATATCATTTCAAGACAGTCATTTCAAGACTCATTTTGTGGTTGTCAGTTCGAGGCTCGTCTAGAGACTCATTTTGGGACTGTCATTTTGATATGTCATTTTAAATTAACATTATGAGACTCATGTTGAGATTTTTATTTTGAGATTATCATTTAAGACTGTCATTTTGAGACAGTTATTTCAAGGATGTCATTTTGAGACTCTTCATTTTGAGAGTGTAAGTTTTACTCTCATTTTGAGAATGTTTTTTTGAATGTGTCATTTTGAGATAGCCATTTTGAGACAATCATTTTGAAACATTCATTTTTAGACCATTATTTAAAGACTATTGTTTTGGGATTGTCATTTTGAGACTTTTATGTTGAGATTGTCAATTTAAGTTTTTCATTTTGAGACTGCCATTTTGAGACTACCATTTTGAGATTGCCATTCTTAGACTGCCATTCTGAGATTGCCATTTTGAGACGGCCATTTTGAGACGGTCATTTTGAGACTACCATCTTTAGCTAGTCCTTTTAAGATTGTCATTTTGAAACTACCATTTTGGGACGGTCATATTGAGACAGTCACATTGAGACTGTCATATTGCAACTATCATATAGAGACCATCATTTTGAGACGTTGAAATTGTCATTTTAAGAATGTCATTTTGAGACTGTCATTTTGAGACAGTCATTCCGAGATTGTCATTTCCAGACTTTCATTTTGAGACAATCATGTTGAGACTTTCAGTTTAAGACACTATCATTTGGACACTGTCATGTGGAGATAATCATTTTGAGACTACCATATAATGATTTTTTTATACTTTCATAACTAGAAAGTCACTTTGAGATTGTCATATTTTGACTACCTTTTTATACTGCCATTTTGATAGTATGATATTGGGAGTGTCATATTTAGACTGCCATTTTCAAACTGCCATGTTAAGATTGTCATTTAGAGACATTCATTTGCGAATAATCAATTTTGGACTATGGTTTGAGCCTAATATTTTAAGTTTGTCATTTTGATTGTTTTCTTGAGTCGATCATTTTGAGACTGTCATTTTGAGACCATCCTTTTGATACCTTAAGTTTTAGACAATCATTTTGAGACTATCAATCTTAGACTGTTATTTTAAGAATGTCATTTTGAGACAATCATTCTAACACTGCCATAGTAAGACTATCATTTTGAGACTGTTGTTTTTACATGGTCCTTTTGAGATTGTCATTTTCAAAAGGTTACTATGAGAAAGTCACATTGAGACTATCATTACAAGACTATCATTTTGAGATGATCAACTTGAGATGGTCATTTTGAGACTATCATTTAGAGACTATCATTTACAGACTATGTTTTTTAGTCTTTAATTCTTGTACTATCATGTTGAGACTGTCATATTGAATCTGCCAAATTGAGAATGTCATTTTGAGACAATCATTTTGAGATTATCATTTTGAGACTATCAATTCGAGACTTTCAAATTTTATTTGTCCTTTTAAGAATGTCATATTTAGAATTTCACATTATGACTCTACTTCTTACAGTGTCATTTTGAGACTCCCATTTTGATTGTCATCTTGAGATTGCTTTGTTGAAATACTAATGTTGAGACTATCAAATTGAGTTAGTAATTTTGAAGCTATCATTTTGAGACTGTGATATTTAGGTTTTCATTTTAAGACTCATTTTGAGACTACTATTTTTTTACTATCATTTTTGACTTTTTTTTAACCTTGTCATTTTAACATTGTCATTTTGAGACAATCATTTTAGGATACAAACTTAAGACTGTCATTTTGCAAGTCATTTTCACATGGTCATTTTGAAACTATTATATTTTTTAGACAATCATGTTGAAAATACCATATTGTGACTTTCATTTTGAGACTTTCATGTTTAGACAGTCATTTCAAGATTGTCATGTTTTTACAGCCTCTTTAGACTGTTGTTTTAAGACTGTCATATTGAAACTACCATTTTATGATTGGCATTTTGAGATTGTCATTTGGATGAATTCTTTTTAAAACATTCTTTTCTAGACAATTGTTTTGAGACTATCCTTTTGAGACTTTCATTTTGAGAGTGTTCTCTTGAGTGTGTTATTTTGATGTTGTCATTTTCAAACAATCGTTTTTAGACTATCATTTTCAGACGGTCATTTTGAGACTGTCATTTTGAGAATGTCATTTTCAAACTGTCACTTTGAGACTATCACTTTGAGACTGCCATTTCAAGAATGTCATTTTATGACTAAGCTTTTAGATGGTCCTTTTGAGATTGTAATTTTAAGACTGTCATTTTGAGACGGTCACATTCAGACGGTCACATGGAGACTATGGCAGTCTCAGTCTTATACTAATTTCTTTTTGGGATGGTCGATTTCAGACGGTCATTTTGGGACTATCATTTTGAGACTGTCATTTTGAGAGTATCCGGTAGAGACTGTGATTTTTGGACTTAAATGTTGAGAATGTCACATTGAGAATGCCATATAGAGTATTTCATTTTGAGACAATCACTTTGAGACAGTCATTTTGAGACTATCGTTTTGAGACTTTCACTTTTTAAGATATCATTTTGAGATTGTCATATCAAGATGATTAAATTGAGAACGTCCTTTTGAGGTTATCATTTTGAGGCTGTTATTTTGTGACATTCATTTTGAAACTATCGTACTAATACTGTAATGTTGAGACTACCATATTGAGACTGTCATTTTGAGACTTTCATGTTTAGACTGTCGTTTTGAGAGAGACATTTTTTACTACATTTTTAAGATTGTCATTTCAAGACAGTCATAATGAGACAGTCATTTTGAGATAGCTATTTTCGGATTGTCATCTTGAGAATATCATTTTGAGACTGCCATTTTGAGGAAGTCATTTTGAGATTGTCATTTTGAAACCATCGTTTAGATGCTGTCATTTTGATACTTTCATTTTGAGATACTTAGTTTGAGACTAATGTTTTGAAGTTATCACTTTGAAACTGTCATTTTGATACTTTTCTTCTAAGGCTGTGATATTGAGTCAATTACATTGATATTGTTATTGAGTCCAACATTATGAGATTATCATTTTGAGACTGTCATTTCGAGACTGTCATTTTGTGACTGTCATTTTGAGTCTATCATTTTGAGTCTTTAAATTTACATTGTCAATTTGAGAGTGCAATTTTGAGACACTCATTTTGATGTATGAAGACAGTAGATCTATTTGTTACATTGTCTCTATGTTTGTTTATGGGATTAGTAATGCAATGAAGATGGGTGTTTGATAAGGCAATGTATTTCTATTGTTGTATAATTGTTTACGTTAGATACACTTCATGTTTAACACGTATATGTTGATGGTTATTTACATAAGGAACCACATATTCATCAGTGCTTATTTTATGTACATGTGCCATTTGCGACAGGCCATGCACAATCTGCTAAGAATACTTCTACTGAGCAATGGTGGAAACCCTCTGGGCCTGTCCAAGGGATGCTTGAGTTCAAGATTTGTTTTTATGTTGAGTGCACACAAAAGGAGCTGAACATGGAAATTTCATTTTATGCATAACTTTACAACCGGTTTTAAGGAGGATTTGTGTGGCCTATTGAGTAAAAATAGTTGGTCGATTGCAAATTATGATAGTGTTGTAGAGGCAATAGGACAGAGGCCTAGATAACAAACGGCCTATTGCTCTGTGGCACCAGCTTGAAGACAAGATGTCGACAAGAAACTCTTGGAAATTTGGGCTTGTTTGAGAGCCTACTTTGTCCAGTTTGAGGTGGAAACATCAAGAAAATATAGAGCTACCATCTCCTTTGTACGTGTTTTGGACAAGGAACATGAATGGCAGAGCAATCAAAATAGCTCACTCATTTTCAGGTACAGATTGTTGAAGTCGTTGTTCAATCGGTCACTAAGGCATTAGCTACATTGTTGTTCATTATATATAGGTCATCTCCGTCAATCGCTTGCTCGCAGCTTTACTCAACATGTGAAGGGATTAAAATGTGTCAGTTACATGGACCTGATGGAGGGGATAGCACAAGTTTGAGGATAGTTGAAACTTGCTTTGTGTCACCATTTTCAAAGTAGTAACAAGTTGATGAAGGACAAGGAAAGGATGGAGAAGAATGCAAAGAACAAGGATGAGGATAAAAAGGATGATTAGGAGGGTGATAGAGAGGGAAGGAAGAAGAGGAAGACGTAATGTTATTTTGTATAACGGAAGACAGTGCATTGAATCAGTACTAGTAGCTAGATGTCTTGTTATGTTTCACATATTTTTTTCTCAAGAACATCGTTTGAGTTTCTTTTTGGAATGTGTCTTGCTTGCATGCCTTTTATTTCAGTCTAATTACCCCTCTTATCTTATATTCTTTGTGATTCTCAATCTTGTTGCAAATGAGATAAGTGTTCATATTGGCACATTAAAGTCATTGTGTTAGTAACGTAATGCTTGTATGTATTATCGTGAGCATTTGTGACCCCTCTACCATTGACTATTCGTTTAACATTTGCATATGAATGTAACAGATGCTTTATGAGATCATAAAATGCATAAATGACTGTTATGGAAATGGATTGCTGTAGTAGTAGAGATGTAGAAAAACAACTCTTAGTGTAAATAATCAATGGACTAAATGTGTCAGAAGATTGCATACAAAGTCAACACTGACATAATCCCTCGAATAATCCGAGCTCTGAATAAGGTTCAGGTTCTGCACAGAGCCAACATGAACTACCTTGCCAATGGATTGTTGGTCACGATCCAGGACCCAGAGGCAAGTTGCCCCTAGTAAATGCGACCACGTTGCAAACGCATCTGGCTAGCAGAAAAAAGCTCTTGTTTTGCTTTTGTCCTATTCTAATGTATATTACCGAGGATGTTCATTCCCTTGAGTTTAAGCATAACAGTTCTCTTCATCATGTTTGCCTTTGTTTCCGTAGCTTTACTGACGTCTCTTCGCTCTGCTTGCTCTTTGATCAGTCTTCTATCGCCATCCACTCTCAGCTCTTGACCTTTCGTTATGTAACTCTCGTTCTTTTGCTCAGTGCTCAGTAGTCCAACACTCTCGCTCCGCCTCCATTCTCTCTCACCAGATGTCTGTTTACCTTGTAGCTCTACTTGGCTCACCACTCTTCTTCAAGCTGCTGCAACTAACTCCTTACAACGTCTCACATCTCTTTGCCGCCATCATTCATCTACCAAGCCTCCACATACCTCATTGATTCTACTTGCCATTTCCACTACCGTTTTTACTTGCCGCATTCTTCTGACATGGTATCAGAGCAAAAGGCAACATCGCATGGGTCCTCTTAACCAAGTCATTGCTTTGCTGCGTCAATTACCGCCCTTCATCGTAGCGAACATCCGTATCCGCGCTCCAATTACTCCTTGTGCCGTGGCAGATCTTACCTTTGTGACAACGCCCTGTGTCTAATCACACGCCCGTGGCAACGTCCGGCACTCATCCCCGCTAGCATGTTCAACACAGCTCTGGAGCCACCTTCTATCAACATCTTCGTGGAAGCTTCCCACAGTGTTTGGTCTCCTCTCTCTCTCTTGAACTTGCATTTCTCTCCTTTGACTCCTCTTCTCTATAGTTTAAGCCTGCCTGCCTCCTCTCGTGGTACTCTTGATGACTGTGTCATCAAGAGTACCACAAGACGAGGCAGATGACAACAGATGAGGTTGTTGCTGATAGAGCTGATTGAGCAAATTCTGATGCAGTTGTGGTGGCTAGAGGAGGGCAGAGCAAAGAAGACGATGCGGGAGACGAAAGGAGTGATGAGCAGATGACTTTCCAAACAGTTTCCGCATCTCTCTCCTCTACTTTTGCAGCGTACGAGGTTCACCCCTACGCCCAGTTCATCACTCCTCCGCAAGCATCTACCTTCATCTTTCTTAGCTCAGTACTGGGAGTTGCTTGGTCGAACTGCCAAGCCTCGTGGCGGCTTGCACCCACACCAATCCATCATCAGTACACGTGGTTTCATCGCTGTACTCAAACTTCAGCCTTCAAGACTCTACCATTCCGTCATCCTACTTCCTCTGCACTGACACCTGGATCAGCCCGATAACATCACCACCAATCTTGCGATGACCTGCATCCTTGCCACTTCTCAGCATTAGCAAGACTCCCTCTCGCCAGAGCATCAGACACCGCCAGTCGTCCAGATCGTCGGGCTTGAGTTAACTGGGGGCACAAACTGTCAGTCCTCTAGCAAAAGTGGATGCTCTTGTTTCTTGAGTACCTTCTTCTCCCACATGTGGGCACAACACCCACCTCTCCTCCATGAGCACTTGCATTCGCAGCTAATGCCAATCAACAAAGGCATAGTTAAGACACCACTAGAACCGGACACCACCCGTCTCCCTAATTGATCAAGCTAACCGGTGGAATAAGCCGATGTAGCCGCTGGTCCTGACTTCTTGAATTCCTACAGTTCCCTACACTCCCTTGGACTCAGAGATTTTCCTGTGGCAAAGCCCTCTTTGAGATTTGCGTTGTGACAGCGCCCTCCACTCCTACATCCCCATTATTCAGCACCATCACCATCTCCATCATCCTCACCATCACCCTTCTAGAGGAGAGTACCGTTGAGAATGAGCACTTGGCAGGATCCCCTTGGAACAGCATCCATATCAAGGCTATGTCCTCAGATGGCCTTGATGAATAAAGGGTTCCTCTTGGCACTCCCTACACTGTAATAGACCATGAGCAACAACATAGCCATTGTCCTTCCTCGTGTTGAGCCATCAATGAGACTAATCGAGTTCATTGACTAGTCCACACCTAGCAGGATAGTGGCTCACATTGTTACTCATCTTCCAGAGTTCCTACATCCCCTAAGTGCACAGGAAAATAGATGGTTCCACAAACTACCATAAATGTAGGATTCAACTTCTGCTCAATCTGGAAAGACTTCAATTTCCCAAGTTCAATCTCGGACATGTAGTCCTCAGTCTCCCAAATTCAATATCACTTCTTGGTACGGAATGGATAGAAGCACTTCTGAAGGAGGCCCTCATCCTCACCACTCATCACTCTCTTCAACCACTCATCTGGAAACCACACGACAGGATTTTTAAAGACCTCGAAATCCCTATATCTAACCACTGCACCACATCCTCTCCTGTGTTGAATTTAGGGGGGCTGTCAGAAAATTGCAGGCGAAGTCAATACTGACATGATCCCTCTAATAATCTGAGATCTGAAGAAGGTTCAGGTTCCACACTGAGCCAACACAAACCACCTCACCAACGGATTGTTGGTCACGATCAAGGACCCAGAGGCGAGTCGCCCCTAATAACTACGACCATGTTGCAATCGCGTGTGGCTAGCAAAAAAAAGTCGATGCTTTGATGTTTTCCTATTATAATCTATGTTACCAAGGATGTTCATTCCCTCGAGTTTAAGCAAAATAGTCCTCTTCATCCTATTCGCCTTTTGTTCCGTGGCTTTGCCACCGTGTCTTCACTTTGCTCGCTCTTCACTCACTCTTCTCTTGTCATCCACTCTTAGTTATAGACCTTTCACTACCTCACTCCCATTCTTTCGCTAAGCACTCAGGAGCCCAACACTCGTTTTGCCTCCACTATCTATGACAGGATATCTGTCTACCTCGTAGCTGTACTCGGCTCACCACTCCTCTTCAAGCTCTTGCGACTAACTCCTTGGGATGTCTCACATCTCTTTGCTGCTATCATCTATTTGCCAAGCCTCCACATACCTCATTGCTTCTGCCTGCTGTTACCATTGTCGTTTTTCACTCATCGCATTCTTCTGACAAAATGGTCATGTCTAGAGTTCTTTAAAAAATATACAAATGGAACAATGCAAGTACTATTGGTTTCAGAATTAGTATGAAGAGTTGTATATGTGAGTTCATTTTGTAAGTAGTGTGGATGATAAAAAAACCATATGTCCAACAATGTGATGAACAGTATGAGACTAGGATGATGAATACACATAGAAGAGAATTGTTTATCTTGGAGCAATGATTGGTATCATCATTCACATGTGTTGTTTTTTATTATACCTTGGACAACCTAGTAGTGTGACCTGGACCTGTTTGTTAGAGGCATTGCTGCTATCTAGTGTGTGATCCAATGAAGCCATTGAATGCTTGCCATAACAGATGTAATGATTATCGATGCTCCAACAATGTCCCATGGTACAATATCTTCTTCATCTTTGATCCATCCAGCTTACAGAATCCACATGTTCATTAACAAAGGAAACTGATTAGTTGTTGATATGTAACCAAAGGGGAATTCAAACAATTGAAAAACACAATTGAAAGGTATGAAGCATTTGTGGCCTTGGTCCTTTCATCCGTGTGTTGTGCATTATGTACATGAAATCAGATATAGTAGATAACATGGCTGCTAAATAAGCTGATCTCACTTGAGATTACCTATCATACCAATGTAACAATGTCATGAATATCATTTACCCACAGTTAAGAGAATATGCTTTATCCACCTCGAGCTAGTTCATGTTTAAATGTTGTTGACAACTTGTCCATGTCATTGATGAAGTTGACTATGCAGTCCTTCCATATGGCAATATGATCCTACATGGTAAGTTCCCCAAGGAGAAGGAGGTCTAGATCACGAGAGGAAGTAAACTTAAAGCATTGAAAAAAACAAGTGACAGTCCATCCCGGCATGTTTTCGAAGAGATCTATGCGGCGGCGAACATTGATGTGGCCAATTTTATCAGCATCTCGAGAGAAGCCCTCCTATGGGTAAACCCAACGGTATATTCCTCGTCGGTGAGGTCACGCACCTGTCCTTCAAATATAACATCACCATTAGGGATAGTTACGTCTGGCACTGGCTCATAAGATACCCGCTCTTTCTAGCCTTTGTTGGGTAACCGATTGAGGGCATCTGTATTGCAGTTTTCAAATGCTGGTTGATACTTGATGGTCAGATTGTAGCCCTATAAGGACAACACTCATTTTCCAAGAATGCCCTTGTGGTTCTCTGTGGTCAAGAACCACTGGAGAGCCTGATGATTAGTGAGAATGGTGAAGGGCTTCGCATTCTTCATATGATCCCGATAAAACGGAATGGCCCATAAGACCACCAAGCATTCCCCTTTCACAGGAAGATACTTGGACTCAGTGTCGTTGAGGGCTTGCTACGAAAGCAAACAACTATCATCATGCCATCATCACCTTTTGGGACAGAATAGTGCCTATGTCCTGTTGGGAGAAGTCCATTGTAATGACAAATGACAGGTGGAAGTCTGGAAACTCCAGCATTGGCGCTATGATGAGGCAATGATTGATCTTTGTCCATGCAAGCTAACACGTTTCCGTCCACTCAAACGGATTGTCCAGGTGAGTTAGGTGTTGCAGGGGTTGGACGATCTTTGCATGATCGCGGACAAACTTCTGGTAGAAGCTCATGAACCCCGATAAAGGTTTAACTTGAGAGGAGGTTATTGACTGCTTCCAATTACGGAATGCTGCAATCTTGGCATGGTCCATGGAGATCCCTTGCACACTAATGATGAAGTCTAGGAACTCAATGATATCTCCTCCGATGACGCATTTGGCTGCCTTCAAACGGAGGTTTGCCGCGTAGAGAGCAGAGAACACAACATCCAGAGAAGCAAACAACTCCTGAAAGCTGAATGCCGCCACCATGATATCTTCCACATAGTAGCAGGCATTTGAGACGTCCCTCAGATCTGATCCATGACTCGCTGGAATGTAGCACTTGCATTGTGTAATCCAAAAGGCATGCGCGTGAAGACATTAAGCCCATCAAGCGTGATGATTGCCATTTTGAACATAAAATTACGGTCCATTGGAATGGTGTAGAAGGCCGACTTCATGTCAAGTTTGGCAAACCAGCTCTTGTCCCTTTGTCGTTCCTGAATATTGATGATGAGAGGCATGGGGTAGGAGGTATCCTCCACCGTGACCTTCTTCAAGTCATGGAAGTCAATGCAAATGTGCTCTGTGCTGTCTGGTTTCCCGACGATGACTAAATTCGAGCGCCATGGACTCTCCACCTCCACAATGACTCCCCGCTCCTTAAGCTCACGGAGTCCTTTGTTGATGATATCCTTTTGATCTTGGAGAAGTCAATGAGCCTTCTGCTTGTGGGCTGGTCCATTTCCTATGTTGATTACGTGTACAATGTCGACTACCCCAATCTCAATGAACTTAATTGCAAAACGTTTATCATGGTAGGAGAGGAGATCACGAACTTCTTAAGCCTGATCATTTGTCAAGTGTTCATGAAGCATGTGATCCCATTGTTGGGAATGCAAAACTATCAGTGGTGGTGGACCCTCATCACCCACCTATCAGGGTTCGGGTTCCAATAACGATAAACCTATAGGTTAAAATCGCGTGATCCCCCTTGTGCAATAGCAAGAGCAGTGGCACGTGGGGGTGGCTTGTCGTCAAGTCATAACCATCCTACATCTATCATCCCCTCCTCAATGGAGTCATCTGAGTCATCGTCCTTGCATAATACGACGTCCTCCTCATATACAAGAATTTTGCCCTTGCACATGGCGTATGTATGAGCATCCGTATCAAACTTGTTTTAGACAAGCAGTGAGGGTGGGGATGCATGAGTAGGGAGAAGAACTACGGAGGATACTCGGGACGCATCGGGGTTCGTTGAGCCATGAGTGGGATTCTTTGGTGCAGGCATGGGTAGCCAAGTATGTGGTCCTGACAAAGGCTTGGGTAGTGGGTTCAAGGGCAGATGTGGCTGGTCGTCTGCCGGAGAAGCCTAACCATGCTCAGGAAACGACCGTTTTGCCTGAGGAGAGGGTTTTGCTGGTTCCTCTTAGTCGTCTTCATCGTGTAGAATGAGCAAGGTAGCATCATGCTTAAGGAACTGCAAAATTGAGTTCCTTGAGGCCTGGTCCTCCGCATGGGCTTCTTCTAAGGAGAAAGGATGTTCGTATCTCATAGGAATGGAGGTTCGAGGTACAATAATCAGCACCGTGCAAGTGTTGTGGCTTGATGTTGTCAATTGCAGGTCTCCATCCACATTGACTATTGCTGCTTGTCGGGGAATGAGATATTATGTGTCCAGGAGAATATCGTTTGTGTGGGAAATGGTAATCTGCCATTTTACCACCTGGAGGATGAGGCCGGTCTGAAGTGGGAAGTTCTCCATGACACCATAACTAGCATCCGTAGCGCTAAAGGCAGTGGTAAATATCTTGTTTGTTGGCCGGATCTTGTGTTGCCAGCCGACCGCCTACAAGACTTGTAGGGTCGCCGTGGAATGAGTAGCACCAGGGTTAATGATGGCCGCAACATTCTTACCGCATATCCAGACATAGGAACTGGCCACCTCATGGTGTGGAGCCTGTGGGCGTGGTGGCTCAAGGAGCACTGGTTGCCACCCCCACACATTAGGATCGGTCCATATTACTCGTTTGGTCAGACAATCATGTGGTATTTGAGTGCAACTGAGGCAGCTGTGTACTGGGTGGAGCTTCTCAGCATACTCGTGGAGAATAGCAGCAAACTCAGGGAGCCATTCTGGATGTTGCCAAAGATATTCGCCAAAGGTCAACAAAAGGAAGGGACTATGGAAGGAAGTCATGGATCTGGATGTGAAGTTGTCATTTGGTGGAGAAGCAAAGGTCACGACTTCCCGAAGAGAAGAAGTGGGACCCCTGGAGGGTCGTATTTGTGGTTTTGATGGAAGTTTTGGTGGAGTAATTGTAATCAGGCATAGTTTTTGTACCAAGAGCGCATCGATACAAGTCTACAGGCCCGCTTCAGCTTCTCTTGTTACTCCTTGAATTTTGACATACGTTCGTAGATTTCCTCTACCAACCACCTTTTTATCCTTAACACTTTTGATATTATGACGAGTTCCCATTTCGCGACCTTTGGTAGAGTCTCAGTTGTTGTCTCTCCAGTTCGGGTGATGCCAAGCTTCACATTCCAAGCTAGGACGTTGGATGTCGATGGTTGTCCCGCATCAGATACTTCCTCTCTTTCCTGTTGCTTAGCATAGGCCTTCCAATGTGTTGGTCCATTTCCACCTTAGTTGGTGCCACTGATGCCAATGTTGGGTCCTACAACTTGCCTCGTATTGGTAGGTACTACTCTACCAAGGGTACGGCCTTTTACTGGGGTTCTTCGTGCCTGTCCTCCAGGGTGGGGTTGGGACAGTCTCGTTGCCTGTGAGTGAATCTACCACATTCATAGCAACTCGTGGGTGGGTAGATATGTGGATTCATTGGATTGGTCACAGATGCCCGAGTAGGCAACTGGATGGTGGTCACACATGTTCTTTTGGCACCGTTTGCGCTGGTGTTCCCCTATGTCCAGGCTCCCTTTATTGATGTCATGCTTCTTCCTTCAAGGCGTTCAGAGTGTCAAAGCGCCACAGGTCCAATGTGTTAGCAATAGCCGACACTAGGCAGTCACGGTAATACTCCTTGATCATGTACAAAGGCATGTCAATGCACCGTATAGAGATCTTCGTGAACTTGTCGTTGTGTAACTTGATGTTCTCACCGGCCTTCATCTGGATGGTACAAATCTGTAATTCAGCCTCTTCCAGGCTCATCAAGTCAGAGCGTCTGGTCATTCTCTTTGCCAGGCTGTCAAAGTCCATACACAACCTTTCCTTGTTCTCTGTAGTGAACCACTCCAGTGCTTTCCCTTGTAATGCCAGGAGTACAGCCGGAACAATGTAGTCTAGAGACAACAATCCATAATCTAGGCAAGTACTCAGCTTGGACAGCCACATGGCCGGATCCTCCTCTGGTTCTCCGTTAAATACATCAAGCTTTGGAGGAGTGTATGAGGCTTTAACCACTGATTTTGAGGTTAGTTCTTGCTTAGGTACGATACACCAGTGCTCTAGTCGGAGTACTCAGGTGGGGTTCGTGTGCTTGCGTCACGCCAACTGCTCTCGTGGCGCCCGATGAAGCTTGTCATCCTGTAGATGATGCAACTCGTCGTGTTCATATGCTCCAATGACAGAGGGTGTTATAGAGGACTCTCTTGGTGTGGAGAGGTTGAGGCGCCGCGGCAGCTCTTCCAGGGGTGTCATATCAACCACCTCGTACAAGGTTCTCCGGTCAGGCGTGACGTCCTCTTGGAGTACAACGGGTTCATCATCTGTAGCCACCTCCTTGTCAGCATCCAAGATAGAGTCCTCTACCTGCATCAAGTTATCTTGCTCATGGACTCCATCTTGTTGGTCCACCCCGTCATCATCCGGTCCCTCTTCAACTTCTTCTGTAAGCTGTATCCGCCGCATCGCCTTCCATTAGCAAAGTTCCTCAAGAAGTTGGAGGTGGAACCACTCCTCTTCTTAAGGATCCATGTCGTTGTCTTTGTTGTAGAGTTGTGGAGACCAATTATCCACCGAATCCTTTACAAACGTAGGGTCCAGTCCCAGAGGGTTCTCAGGGCTATTCTCCTCGTAGCATTGAGGGTTGCCGAATCGCTTCATGTTGCGACGGTGATCAACTCCGGGCAATGGATCACGCGGCATATTTCACCCGAGGCCCATATACAGCACCAAGAAATCTGTGATTTTGTCCGGTGAACCACCGGCAATGCAATGGCAAGCTTCCCATGAACTAATCACCGGTGGCGTGCACAGTCTGTTGACCAGGGGTATGGCACAAACCGAAGCTCTACGCTAGTGAATCAGATGGACAAACAATCAACCGGTTGCTCATGTTGGCCAGCCGGTCGAAGATAGGCCACATTCTCCACTTTGTACTATAGACTGATTGGAAGGTACTTGCCACAATCATCACAGAAAACAAGTGAGTCCACCTCACCCCACCATTCAGAATGTTATACCTTTTTTTGCCATCGGCCTTAGCGGGATCTGTCAACATGCATAAATTCACACTCCCGCGGTAACTTGAGCTCTCTCGCAATCCCCGTAGGTATATTTTCTGCTTTCTTCTACTCGACGCTTTGATGCTTTTGAACACCTTGCATGGCTATCTTCAATCAGTCAAGATTTATTCTCATGTACCAGATACCTCTATGCACTTAATTCTCTTCACTCTTTGCCAGTGAATGATTGGTCAAATCAACCCGGGAGCATAAGTTTGATGTATCACACATCGTTTGCCAATCTTGATGTGACAAACAATCACATCACTATCTATATTCATTCGGGTTATTTTCTACGGTGCACCACTCATCAGAACATGAATAGCCTTGGGACGAAGTGTCAACAATGGACAAGTTTTGAACAAAATGATCGTCAAAGTACTTCTCAATTCTTCATACTGAACGACAAAAACAAAACTAACTGTAATCACATGACCATCCTATTACACGTCACCCAAAAGCACACAAAAACCATAAGTATCTTCCAGAGACGGATGATCCGTCAAAGCCTGCTTGTGCACAACAACACAACGACTGGCCACCAGCTGGGCAGACTTACGTGGGGCTACACGGCCGAGCACAAGGAGACCACCAGCAGCGTGAAGATGAGAAGGTGCGAACTGCTTTGCGTGTAGGTGGTGGAGCTCCTGTTGGTAGCGCAGGTAAGCTTGTCACGCCTTGGTTCTTTCCTCGGCGGCTTCGGCAGCACTGTGTCTGATGTCGTGCGTGACTTCATGCCAGTTCTCCATAGGCTACGGCTCGTTGTCACGGGGTACCCTCTGTAACCACGGCTGCAAGAACTACTCCAATTCTCCACCAGTTGGGTGATTCGACCATTGCATCACTCCTAACACCTTGTAAATGCCCAACCAGTGTGGGACATTGTGGTAGCTATAGGTGGCGTAGAAGGCTACGAGAGATTCCCGCACGATCCTCCTCGTTTGGGGTGCCTCGTGTTCCACAAGAAACTCAAGGCCCGGCCATGATGGCTTCGTCACGTGTTCCTTCGGGAGTGGCCATCCCATGTGAGGGACTCGCCTCACACACACAAATACTCACACAGACACACAGACACATACACATACACACACAACTATCTATCTTCTCTACTCCAACTTGTCATGAACAGGAAGTAGGTCTCTCTCAGAGGTCTACTATGACTAAGTAACAGCAATCTCTCAGTCTTCTTGACAGCCACATGGCTCACGATAAAGGGCTCAGATGATGACCGCTCAGAAAAGGATAGATCGTAGGAGAGTGAACAAGAGCGTACTTTGTCCAGCATCAGGATCTAGCACTTAGGCAATTGTCGATAATTGTCAGCCACTTGGTCAGTAGTACTCCTCCTCCCTGGTCTCCTTTTTTTTTCCACCCGCATCGCCCTCTTTACGCCTCTTGGTTGGTGTGCCTCAACACGGCTTGCACATAAAAATGCACTTGAGATGAGGTTTCTTGGCTTTTGTTCCTTTCCTTGAGGCTTGGCACAGCTCTGTTGCCATCGTGGGGGCCTCGGCACTCTCCATTTCCTCCCATGCCAGTTCGGATGGGCGACAATATTCATTCAAGAAATCCGCTTGCACCTCGCCGCTTCCCGAATGTGAGCTGCATCCCTCATCATTTTCCTGCCTCAATTGACCGTTGGTGAAATATCCGTTCACTCCTCTCCATCTAAACCGTGACCCCGGGTGTCCTCTCCTTCCCTCCTCCAATGGATGAACAAAAATTCACTTACAGCCATCGCAGAACAAGTCACCGCACAACTAGTAGAAGAATGTGCTATGGCAGGAGAAGCAGCCAAAGAAGCTCCACAACAGGAAGCACCCGCTGCAAAACAAGTTGCTATGGAGGCCAACTGAGAGGTCAGGGAGCTGATGATCAAAGCAGAAGAGAAGCAAAAGTATAACAGACCTACAAGGAGTAGCCAGGAGTGAGTCCAAAGTGTGGCCCATACATATTGTGCATGAGATGGATGAAGGAGAGGAAGAGGAGGAAGGGGAGGAAGAGGAAGAGAAAGAGGAGGGAGAAAGAGAAGAGGAGGAGGAAGAAGAGACTTCTCCAGAGGGAAGGCCCCTCACTGTCTCCTACAAACACTTCCTGTCAAAAGAAACACGTGATCGTCTTTGATCAAAGGAGCACCTGCGCCAACAGATGGGTGACACCACCTGTGAACCGAGGGGCGCCCGGCGTGACGGTCACACGCCGAGCCCTTGGGACAAACCTTCCACCCTCGACCCCTTGGTGTGTGGGCCGACCCTTGAGATGTCGCACGACCCTCTCCTAGCAGCAAGGCCGCTGCTAGTGACCGAGGTTCCCGCCGTGCGACTCTCCCGGCGGCGTTTGCACCAAGGTGCGCTGCGGAAGACTTGTAGGATCGAATGGACGTGTGCGAGGCAATGCTTGGAACACAAGGAGAGTTGGG